>OAMR01000103.1:2076678-2090803 GCA_900205405.1 Echinochloa crus-galli
GGGGCGTGTTAGGGTTGATACTTTATGTGATGGACTAATGAAAAATTACTCAAAAGACTTAGATGCCTGGCAGGTAGCTAGTGTCTTGTAAACTTGGGGAGCTTGTATTAACTTTGGTTACTCTTATTTAAGTAGCATAGCCATTTATTGCATGTCTATATACCTTATTCATAAAAAGGCCTGATAAAATAAGGAAAAGTCGCTCCTTGCAGCACCTCCAAGAAAATCAACCTGGTCGCTTTTGCATAGAAAACCGTGCGAGCGCAAGAACAGCCACGTAAGAAGGAATTTGTTGGGGGCAAGCCCATCTAGAGTTACCCTAGGCTTGGCAGGCCAGCTAGGATACCTCCTCATGACATGGATACAAGAGAAAAACATTGCATAGAATTAGAAAAGTAGGGTAAAGAGGAAAGATAGAAAATAAAAGGTAGATTAGATTTTAATTATTTGTAGAGGACGACCTATTAATTGTTCCGCCTTGAAAATAATATTTTGGAGTACCAAATAAGCATGCCCAAGGCGGAACAAACTCTAACAACAAATACACATGTCAATTTTGGATTTCTTTCACCCTCTAATACGTATATCAAATCTGGACGGAGGGAATATTTGGTTGTAGGTCGTTTATTCTCTTTTACTGTTTTATAATTACTATAGTTCACTGAGTGGTCATGTTTCTTAATGTAAAGATTTTTTTAATGAAGTACTGGTTAAGGCAAGCTCTTTAAAAAAAAAGTGGGTGGCACTTGGACCCTACATCACGCCGATTCAGATACGTGTATCAGTATCGGATACGAATACGCTAATACGATACGTCATTTTCAAATTAATCTGATACGTCGATACGTTTAGAATTTAAATTTAAGATATAAAATAAGTCTCAAATAGAATAGTTTAATTTATAAAATAAGTCTTAAATAGTTGGATTGGTGTTGGAAGCATTTAGCACTTGCACATACACTGCTGGTACCTGTTGCTGTCATCTAATTAGAGGAAAAAAATCGATCTAACAAAGTAGGGAGAAAGAGTAAGCGTAGTAGTAGTGAATAAGTATCGGTGGTGTATCGCCGCCGTATCGCGTATCAGAAACGTCCGCGATACGTAGCTTGGACCTGAGGTGGGATGGCGGTATGGTGCTGTCCAGGGTCCACTCGGAACGGGTGGGAGTTGTGTCCACTCGCCGACATCATCGTACGGTTCGACTGCGAAGAGGACGGGAGTCAGGGAACGCGCGCGAGAGTAACCGGGCCGGCAGGCCCCGCCAACAGCGCGCTGATCGTTTATCTTCTGGCATCTCCAGGGCAGAAGCCTGCAGCTAAATTCAGACGTGGATGAATACAACCTGAAAGAATACACCAATCTAGACGCTTCATGCTTGAGGTGGCCCCTTGGAATTGTACATTCGATGGAACGGATAATTAAACAAGCAGCTGGAATTGAGAAGAACAATCCTGTTCATACATAACATGGGGACAATGTTCACCAGGAAACAAGCAAAGAATCTCGAGTATGTATACTTTAAGCTACTGTCTCTTGCGCTGCGCCAGGGATTCGGCAATGCTCTTGGAGACGCAGTACGCGGTGGCCTGTATGGTGATCATGGGGTTCACGCCCACCGCCGTGGGCAGCAGGCTGCCGTCGCACACGTACAGCCCCTGGGCTTCCCAACCGGCTCGGGGTGTAGCGCACGCGGCCCTCGCCGCCGACGCGCCCCGCGCCGCGGTCGCGGACCAGCGCGAACACGTGCGCGGTGCGCGCGTACCGGCGCATGCGCTCCTTCATGTCGCGCCCCGACTCCCAGGGGATCAGCGACGCCATGCACCCCGGCCCCAGCGCCGGCGTCTGGATGATGGTGCGCTCCGTGACGCGGTGCATGGTGGTGATGATGCCGCCCTCGTAGCACTTGCCCGTAATAAGCCCCGGCTCCTGCTTTTTGTCCGGGAAGTAGCCCCACGCCATGGACACGGGGTGGAGGTGAAGGTTGCGGCCGATGTGCCGGTTCTTGAGCCCGCTGCTGCGGAGCAGCGGCGGCGTCATGAGCGCGCCGCACGCCGAGATGGAAACCTTGGCCTCGATGTGAAGCTTCTTGGTGATGCCGCCACCGCCCGCGCACGTCGCCACTAGGCCCACGCACTTCTTGCTCCGGCCGTTCTGATTGCCGGGATTGCCTTCGAGGATGAAACGCTCCGCCTTGCATCCCGTCAGTACCACCGCGCCGCGCGCCACCGCGTCGACGAGCCACGTCGTGTCGGTGCCGCGCTTCTCGCCGGTGGGGCAGCCGAGGTGGCAGCTGCCGCAGAAGTGGCCCTCCGGCGAGTTGCGCGGCACGGCGTCGGCGCGCAGCCCGAGCGCCTCGCAGCCGCCGCGGAGCACCTTGTTCTGGAACCCCTCCTCCCGGCACCCGCCGGTCACGGCGAGCCGAGCGCAGACCGCATCCATGGCGTGCGCGTACTCCGGCCTCCCGAACACGGGGAGCCCGTGCTCGCGAGCCCACTCCTGCGTGACCCACTCCGGCGTGCGGATGCTGGCGGACCAGTTGATCGCGGAGCCGCCGCCGACCGTCGAGCCGGTGAACATGATGGTCGACGCGTTGGACGTGCAGAAGATGCCTCCCTTCTCGTAGAGGCGCTCCATGGACGGGCCCTCGACGGAGCTGTAGTCCTCGGCTGTGAAGTAGTCACCCTTCTCGACGACGACCACCTTGTGCCCGGCTGCGGCGAGAACGGCGGCGGCCACGCCGCCTCCGCATCCCGAGCCGACGATGACGACGTCGCATTGCACCGTGTGGTGCGCGCCGGACACGTCCGTGTTCACCGCCAGTCCTTTGTCCATGAGCGACCTGAGCAGCGTGGCGTCGTCCAGGGATCTGGTCTCCACGACGCCGCTCTCCAGTGGGCGCGGCGACGGCGAAGGCGACGGAGCTGTTTCTGTTCCATCTTCCCGTGACCTGTCGACATCTGGCACGTTGTATCCTATTGCTTTCCATGATGGGTTGTCTGAGTTCTCGTTTACCTGCGGTGGGAAAATGATACCCACATATTGATAATGAAATTAGTAATCCAAATAATTAAAGGGCATCGTTGCAAAGCGTCTATGCTAGTGTTGCCATCCAAATTTTTAGTAATCAACTCACCACATTTACAAAGGGTAGTTACAGGAGCAAGCAACAGCCATTAACGCTAGTTGCAATTGCCAAGAGAGGACAAAGAAAAGGAAATAGAACAAACTACTGGTAAAGGAAGTGCTAGGCCGGTTTAATTACACATCGAAAATTGGTGGTGGGGGACAAATCATATAAGGCGGGGATTCAATGGCTGGAAGTGATTCTCTTTGATTCTCCCGCATAAATTTTCAAAATCAGGATGAAAAATCAGTTTTCAGAGTGGAGCTGTGCCAAACGGAGCTTTCTAGTTCATTTTCAGAGTGGAGCTGTGCTAAACGGAGCCTTAATAGGACCGTGTGAGATAGCTATTAGCTAGTATGTGTAAGACTGTCTCCAATAGTAAGGGAAGCTGATAGCTCTTGCATGACACATCTCATATGGTGGGCCCCACATGTAAGGATTTGTTTATTTATATCTTCTCTGTTTTTATGCCTCATTATTGGTTTTACGAGAGATATAGCCCTGTTCGTTTAGCTTATCAGCCACCAGCCAGCGATGTTTTTCTCTCAGCAAAAACCAGCACCAGCCACCAACCGGCAATGTTTTTTCTCTCAGCAAAGACCAGCAACAGCCATCAGCCAGCGGAACATACCGATATGATGAGACTTTGACCCTTACATGGAAAGACGCAAAGAGCCTAGCTCTTCTCCTCACGCTAGCGTGGAGAATATTTTGCTTCTCTCCTCTCCACTGCGGCCAGGAATACTGCCTTAGAGCAAGCCATGGGAGGAGGCCGAATCAATTGTACTACTACTACGTTGATGAGAAAAGAGAGAAGAAAGAAGAGGTAGTCTTTGGCATTGGGTGGCCCATCATTTTATCTCCTCCAGTCATCTTTTATTTTTGGTTTTAGGAGCCACATTAATTATATTTTGAGTAGTATGTTAAAAGGTAGATTTTTATACTATCTATTAGATAAGTTGACAATGATGTAGATGTAGCAAGTAATTAAGTTCTAGCATCAGCTGTGGACGTCCTAACCACTGACGAAATTGCTATCACTCATGTGGAGCACACCTATCATAGTCCTAATCCGTACTTGAAAGAGTTGACACTGAAGGGTTCATTAAGCAACATGGATGTGATCTGCCGAATGGATGGCCAAATACAGTGGGACTTGCTCTACAAAACACCGTATAGACCGGAAGAGGGTTCAAATGATGGACCCTAGAGCAAAATTTCTCAGTAGCTACTAGCCACCCAATTATTGCTCAAGGTACTCCCTCGGCCCTGTAACACAAAGCGTTTAAGGCCCTGTTTGGATACACCTGACTTTTTTTAGTCACCTAAACTTTAGTCACTTTTAGTCCCAAAATGCCAAACAGGGTGACTAAAAGGGACTAAACTTTAGTCTCTAACCCATAAGTCCATAAGTCCCTTTGAGGTGACTTCTTGGGACTTCTACTGACTTTTCCCCCCACTACCCTTACACCCCCACCTGTCCCGCATCCCACCTGTCTCGGATATTGCCGGCGCCAATCCTCCCCCGAATTCTCCATCGCCATGGCTCTCTCCTCCATCTTCCTCCCCCTCCCCCGCCCAAGCTCCTCTCCTCCTCCAGATCCCACCGCTTCCTCCCCGTCCGGGCGTCCTCCGCCGCGCCCGCCGCCTCCGCTTCTTTCGATCTGCGCCGTTACTGGACCTCCCTGATCGCCGATGTAGAGTCCGAGCTCGACGCCGCGATGCCCATGCGCCCGCCGGAGAGCATCCACTCTGCCATGCGCTACGCGGTGCTCCCGGGCGCCGGCAACGAGGGATCCGCCAAGCGGGCTCCCCCCGTGCTCTGCGTCGCCGCCTGCGAGCTCCTGGGGGCCCCGCGCTCGGCCGCGCTCCCGGCCGCGGCGGCCCTCGAGATGCTCCACGCGGCGTCGCTCGTGCACGACGACCTGCCCTGCTTCGACGCCGCGGCCACGCGGCGCGGGCGCCCCTCCACGCACGCCGCCTACGGCACCGACATGGCCGTCCTCGCGGGCGACGCGCTCTTCCCGCTCGCCTACACCCACGTCATCGCCCACACCCCGTCCCCGGACCCGGTCCCCCACGCGGTGCTCCTCCGCGTCCTCGCGGAGCTCGCGCGCGCCGTCGGGTCCACCGGCATGGCGGCGGGCCAGTTCCTCGATCTGGCCGGCGCCACCGCCCTCGGCGAGGCCGAGGTCATGCAGGTCCTGGCGAAGAAGTTCGGCGAGATGGCCGAGTGCTCCGCCGCCTGCGGCGCCATGCTCGGCGGCGCCGGGCCCGACGAGGAGGCCGCGCTGCGGCGCTACGGCCGCGGGGTAGTATGGTCTTTATGCAAGCCAACTAGTTACATTTAGTCACTTTAAGTCCCTACAACCAAACAGGACAACTGACTAAAATTTAGTCCCTAAAAGTCGCCTAAAAGAAGTCATGGGTATCCAAACAGGGCCTAAGATTCAAACTTTGTATCCAAATACAAGACATTTTAGGCATATTTAAGTCATTATTAACTTTAATCTTTCTTAGAATTAGTACAATCAATTTACCGATTGGGTGTGGACTTCTTGTTATTTGCATATGCTATTAATACAACCAGATAACACAATTGTTTATGTTAAAACTTAAAAGATACACGTGTCTTTTGTCGGCCTCTATCTATAATGACTTGTATTACAAGAGAGAAGGAGTATAGTCGGATGGACCTAGTTGCGCCCAGTGAATGAAGCATCCTTGTGAAATTGTTCTAAGTAGGGAAGACAAAAGATAGAATATCAAGGAATATATTCCAAGATTTAATCAGTTAGAGGATGGATAGAAATTGAACCCTCGTTATCTCTCTCTCACAAACAATAGGCATTTTGCAACCAATTCACGATCCTCATCGTCGTTTCACAGATATTTTATCGCAATAAATAGCAGTTATATATATGATCACCTAGTATATACTCCCTCCGTCCCAATATGTAAGCATTCGTAGGGTTTAAATTTTATGCCAAAATATAAGCATTTCTAGAGATAAGACAAAGTTAGATGGGTTGGTGGGGGTGGGTGGAGAGTTGGTGGGTAGTGTAAAATGAGGGGTATAGAAGTCTTTTACCAGTCCTGCTATTTTTTACATTTGAATGCTTCAAATGCTTATATTATGGGACGGAGGGAGGGAGTATATGTATATGGATGCATTTCGTGGCAAGAACACAACTGGGTGCAGTACGTGGGCCCTGAGATCACTGCTTCTGGATCTTGCGCTGCTGTATATTTAGTTATATGAACGCAAATTGGTGACATTTTGCACAGAGACAATAATGACTAGCTAGCTATGTTATAGAAAAAATGGTCCCATACATTGCTACAGTATATATCTAACTGGTTGAGTGGTTCATGTCCCAAGCAGTGACGACCCCCTGTACTTGCTGGCTTATAAACCGTGGGTACAATGTCCAACCACCCAAACAGTGGCCTCAATGCGCGCACGACATATTGTCGTCTCCTACACATCTATCGCTCCATCATCATCGAACGGGAGCGACGGCGCCAAATATAATGATAGATTGATTGATAGGGCGTGTACCACTGCTTAACGACTTCCGAACTAATAAATGAGCGCGTGCAATTGGCCATTTTTCTCCGGAGTGCACCCCACTCGGATTAAGTATAGCGCCAAACACAAGTGGGTGCTGGCAGCAGCAGATTGACATGAATGTGGCTACCGGCTAGCTTCCTGACTCCAACCTTCTTCCCGCCGGCATGATGGGCACTCGTAGTCGCACTCTATCTACAGTCTACACTACCAACAACGGTGGTTCCTGGCTTCACAACACAGTGAAGTAGTTTGAATGTATTTAATTTTGATCAGTGCCAACGTATGAGTATACTCCCTCCGTTCTGAAAAAACTGACGTTTAGGACAGCAACACGGTCTTCAAAACACAACTTTAACCTCTTGTTATTATAAAAATATTTATCAAAGAGTGATATATGTATACTTTTACGAAAGTATTTTTCAAGATAAATCTATTCATATAGTTTTCACATTTGGAAACTCAACAATTCAAAAGTTATTGATGATTTATATTCCTAATGTTTGACCCAAATCTTGTCTTAAACGTCAGTTTTTTCAGAATGGAGGGAGTATATGATTCATATCGATCTAAAGCAGAGGCAGGAGATATTATTTACTTTTCTAAAAACAATGTGCTAGATGCTTAGATTAGGTTCTTTGTTGAAAACACCTAATAAGTTGCCAGAACGCAAGAGGAGATCACAATCACACTGCCACCATGTTCACGCTGACTAGAGTGATCTCGGCAATCTCAAAGTTCTCAACCCATGCAAGATCACACATGGAATTTCTTCCGAAGCGAACCTCTATGGGGACTTAACTGTTTTTTCCTTGATGATAATGCAAACTCTGAATTCCAAATATTTCATACAACTGCGTGCAGTTGAAAATGTACGTACCATTGTGTAGAATGAATAGTGGGAGAGGATCTTGACGAGAACGAAGGTGACCCTAAGGGGGAACAACCACCTCGCATTGTTCCACCGCTTCAGCACTTCCTCTCGCCGCTCCACCGGTATGTCTGCGAACTTGCAGATGTAAGGGAACCTGTCGGTGATGCACAGCCACCCGCAAAGCGCCAGCGTGCCCAACTTGGTGCTCAGGACCCAGAGGATAACCTTCATCAGCAGCAACGCCTCCCATACGCAACGGGTGGCCATCTCCGCGACCTTTTATCACAAGATAAGAAATTATTAGGGGTGAAATACTACTTGTGCTATATAGTTTTAGATGAAAATATTCATATTGATATATATGTTTTTGTAATTTGTATATTGGTCAGTACTGTATTGTAGCTATCTAACAAACTTCAAAGCGACCGATCGACAGGGTACAGTGTTGTCTGAATCAATTGTCAGCTACTACTCACTGCCCACCTAACAAGTAGTTTCAGTTTGAAGCTCGGACGATCCGTCCTTTATATATAGGACTAGGACCACACGATAGAAGTAGTTTAGTACATATTTTGTTAGAAATAGAAATAATGACCGAGAGAGAGAAAATGTTCCTACACAGTCCCACTTAATTTACAGACTAAAAGATTCCGGGGAATTATATATATGTAGGCTGTGTTTAGTTCCAAAAAGTGGATGAAAGAGTTTGGTGAAAATGCCACATCCGACACTGTAGCGTACTGTAGCACTTTTCGTTTGTTTGTGATAAACATTGTCCTATCATGACCTAAGTAGGTTCAAAAGATTCGTCTCGTCGTGTACATCAAAACCATGTAATTAGTTTTTTTATTTACCAACGTTTAGTGTTCCATGTATGAGGAGAGAGATTTGACGTGATAGGTGAACAGTGAAGTTTGGAAAGAGAATTTTGAGAAATTTGGTGATGTGATGGGAAACTAAACGCAGCCGTAGTAAGACTGGCTCAATCAGTTCCTTTGTAAGTACACAGCACTACATAGTATCTATGAGTCCATGTCCATGGCACCATGAAGGTGTATGGACAGCGTGTCGTCAATGACACCATATATATGAAGGTATATATGGACTATACGTACAGTACGTGGCCGTCCGGCCATGAGGTACATTACGTTGGTGCCCTATACTATATACGAGTACTTAGTATATATTCCGTTAAAAAAGAACCATCACTACAGCCCAGCTCACCTCGTCGGGGATGGCGCCGTCGGCGGCGGATGCGCGGTAGAAGCGCTCGAGGCCCTTGCCGCCGGCGGGCTGCTGCGGGTTCCCCTCGACGGGCGGCAGGGACGGGATGAGCGCGGCGCACATGGCCTGGAGCGCCTCCATCTGCGGCGGGCGCAGGCCGTGCGTGTAGCGCTCGCGCTTGCACCTCCGCAGCAGCGGGCTCCCCCTCCTCCTCGCTTTCTCCTGCTGCGTTGCCATAGCTGCTAGCTGGTACGTGGTCCAACCGCGGGGATGCTTGCAGCTAGCTAGCGGCGGCGGAGTTGATCTCTTGCGGCCTAGCTTTGTGGTAGCTAGCGCCGTGCGTGTGATTGTGAATCGTGTGCGGTCTGTACGTGGTGCCGCGCCGGCCGCGCGCAGCATGTGTGTCTATATATAGAGAGAGCTGAGACATCGATCGAGCTCCTGTTGCTGCCTTGCTGGGAGATAGTTGCGCTGCTAGCTGATGGGATGATGCATCACTAATTAAGCCACGGTAGCGATGGGCGCAGACGCTTCACAGTACAATTACGGAAATAAACAACCTTTATTATTGGATATAAACAGGCCACTTATATATCACACTACTATTAGCAAGGGACGCTTTTCGTACATGCCGATCGACCGAGATGTCGGATGTGCGCATGTGTGTATCACGTATACGTACGTACGCGCCTCTGAAAGCACAAGGATGGAGGATGGTCGTCACTACGCACACTTCCCGTTGACTGCTTGGCACCGGGGGGATGTGTGATCAGATTGAACTGGCAAAACTGATTGGTCTGCTTGCACTGACCCGGCCGAACCCGGATCGGTGGGATCATCCGTGCGGCGGCGTCGCCGCCCTGCCTCTCGACCTGTTCAGCTGACCATCAACGTGGCCGGTTATTCGCGAGCGGAACCACCAGCATGGCTTGGTAGTTTGCTTACACACGCTGGCCCCCATATTTCCGTTCACGCTACGTATACACGTCGCGCTCTCTCCTTGCCGGCCGGCCGGCCCGAGCCAGCATGCCATCCACCAGTCATCACCTCAACGGATAATGAAATAAGCGCGGATATGATAGAGCGTGGCTACTTCGTTCGTCAGCAACTTCAACTTTTATCAGAAAGTACGTAAACAAATTAGCCGGGAGATACTAGATAGGCACTATATATATTGTTAGATGAACTCATCCCATGTTAGTATATCCTCGTTCGCACAAAAAACAAGTAAGCAAGTTTTACTTATTTTCTCCGTCATAATTTATAGATTGTTTTGGCTTTAATTTTCTAGCTTCATAGTTTTTTCTATGCACATAAATCTCTAGCTACCTCTGCTTCAAAACTAAAAACAGAAGTGTTTCTTCCATCCGTCACGTCATTTTGTAAAAAAAAATCTCACTTTCCTAAATCAACCTAGGGTCCATGAGAGAGAAAAAACCATGCCTTTACATAAATCAAATCATCTTTAGCCTTTTTTTTAAGCTTCAGTGCACAAGCAGCAGCATCAGGCCGCATGTCTGCTCCAAGGTTGTCACACATGCATCCTTGTGTAGCATTGTGCATGCCCTGGCCCTCCATCTCTAGATAGTGTGTTGTTATACTGTTTGTGGTACGTAGTTGCCAATGGCCCACTGCTTCTGACGTACCTCTTTGAAGTTTATTCACGTTACAATTTAAATAAATATTAACTTGAATGTTCTAGCTACAACTTAATCTATCATCTGTTCTATAAAATTAAAAATGACAGGTTTTTGTTGTATTGTCCAATAATAATAAATTACCCCCACCATAAACTTGAAAATATCTAGATAATAATTAAACATGGTCGCTTATGAGCTAGTTGAGTCATCATCATTGGAGGAGGCCTGCTAAAGTTTAAACGACCAATCCAAGGCTTGCGCTGGGTCAAACGTTGGCGAGTGGCGACTCACTGCCCACTTAAACAATTGCTTGTCAACTTCCACTTTTGAAGCCCCGTCCTTTATAGCAAGTTAGCGACAGGATGGTAGCATGAGTTTGATGGAGAGAGAAGCTAAGCGTTCACTTCATCCAGACCGTTGAGATCGTGTGCCATCGTGGAGAGGTGACGCTATGGGTTCCTATGTGAAAGAATCCAGAGGATTTAAGAGAGGTTCAGTCCCTTCATACTCCCTTGCTGCTAGCAGCTCTAGCTCGATCGGTGGTGTGCTGCTGCTGGACACAGTGACACGATTGTTGGTTGCATATGCTCGCGTGCTGCCCATATGGCAGCACCCCCATGCATGAAGGGCATGGACAGTCGCAGTCCCATACCATGACAATACGTCGGTCTTGCCCTACAATCAAGCTACTATATCTATAATTTTTTTTCGGAGTACTACTAACCTATCTATAGTGTTCCGTTCAAAGAAACCATCAATCAATATATATAATTATAGAGAGTGCCTAGATATCTGTTGACAGATTTATGACACAAAATCTGTCAGATTTCAATACAAAACTGCCATGTCACAAAGAAGAATTATGATAGATTTATAAGACAAAAACTGTCAGATTCTCAACCAATAGAAAGTTGCCACATCATAAAGAAAAAATATGACAGATATATAAGATACAATCATTAAATTCTCAACCTAAGGAAAACTGCGGCATCATAAAGAAAAAATACAACAGATAAAGCAACAAGAGATCTGTCAAATTATTTGAAATAAAGAGAGAGTGAAAGGGGATGAGAAGAAAGTCATTGGAGAAGAACCCACTTATTAGTTTTGCACGCATCATGAAGCATATCTAATGGACATAAATCAGACAGATTTTTTTCAAAGAAATCTGTTGACAGATAAATAGTATTTCTCATAATTATATATCGCGTACGGACGGAACGTCCATGAGCTAGCGCGCTCTCACCTCGTCAGCAATGGCGCCATCAGCGGCCGACGCGCGGTAGAAGCGCTCGACGTCGTCCGTGCCGCCGCCGCCGGCGGCCGGCTTGCCCCCGGTGCGCCCCTCCACCACCGGCAGGGACGGGATGAGCGCGGCGCACATGGCCCGGAGCGCCTCCATCTGCGGTGGGCGGAGCCCGTGCGTGTACCCCTCGCGCTTGCACTCCCGCAGCAGCGGGCTTCCCCTCCTGCTGCTCCCCGTCGCCGCCGCCTTCGTCTCCTGCCGCGCTGCCGCCAATGCCATAGCTAGCTGGAGACCGCCGCGATTGATCGATGCCTTGATTCGCGGCACGGTGCGGTGCGCGTGTTGATCGGCGGATCGCTGTGTGGGTGATCGATGCGTGCGTGTGCGTATATAGAGAGGCGGAGCTCCTGTGTGTTACTTTCGTTGCTGACCTTGCGCGCTGAGGGCGACGGGGGAGATGGATCGAGTCGTTGGGACGATGCGCCTCATTTAAGCCGCGGCAGCGACGGGCCTCGGGTGTTTCAGACTCTCTCGAACGTGTTTCAGGATAAGCAAGGTGCCAATCGCGTGCCATTAATTAGCACGTACGTGGTGCAGCTTTCTTCCTCTCGAGCTCAAGGACCCGTCGCGGGCCTGCTGGTCTTCTCTCTGTTCCGGTCTCCGCTCCACACAGCTGCGGTGAGTTGCACCTTGACTGGATTAGGCAGTCCCAACCCATGATGTCCATAGGTAGTGTCTATGATGACATGTTAGCAAGACACTACTTTAGACATTGTATTCTTCAACCTATGATTTCTTAGTGCGGGTCTTCAATAAATTCATCATCTCTCTTCTCCACCAATCGTATTTATTTTTTATCTATAATGAAGACACTATCATCTCCCAATCCAATTTTGGTAGTGTTCTGTGCATAGGTTCTCGTGTAGAAACTGAATCTCATGCAAGACCCGGTGTCTTGTTCTTTTCCCTCTCTCTCCTATTTAATACAGCGCCACATAAGCTAATAGTCCTATGTGTCACCCAATTTAATGCTATGGACATCATCCTAGTTGGAGGGTTGGGACTGCCCTTATATATATTGATTGATGCTGTCTTATTAGCTGTAAGTTAGGGGCGAAGCCAGGAAGGGAAGGCAGGGGGGGCTGATGGCCTTCTTCTTCCTTGCTCCCCCCAATTCCTTCATCAATGGCCTCAAAAATTTAGGGGGGCTGTGGGGGGCTCCATGGTGATTTGGGCAGTAGGGGGGGCTGGAGCCCCCCCAGCCCCCCCTGTAGATTCGCCACTTGTAACGTAACTTGTAAGTTGTTTGGGAATCCATACTGCTTCTGATTAGAGTTCAAGCTTCTGTTAATTAGCTCGGTAACTAATCGTTCTATGTTGGATGCATGGCTTCTGTTGCTCCTTACCATCACAATCTTCATATGTGCTAGCTCCGTGTTCAGTTGTTCTTTGCTCACAGAGAGGAGATCGAGCTCCCTATTTTATGGCGGGCGGGCCGCCATCTCTTCATTTTATTTATGGCTATATATCACTGGAGATATCGGGATGTGTCGTCAGATTGGACTGCACACTGACAACTGATTGGTCTCACACTGCACCGAACTACAACTGGCGCACTGGCCGGCCCGCCAGCGTTGACGTCCAACGGCACGTGAAATAAACCAGTACAGCGCGAGGAGATGGCCGGTGCTGTCCACTTGGAGCAGAGCAGGCGGGATACTGTAGGGTTCGGCGGACGCGGTGTGAGTTTACTGCAATGTCACCGACACCGTGCGGCGCGCGTCTGCTCAGCGTCTCCGTCGGAACGTTTTTCTTTTTCTTTGAGAGAGAGAGAGTCTCAGAGAGGAGACAGAACGTGATCCGAGCCGGATCACGCTGGGCCGCATCTCCACGCGTGATCCGGCCCTGGGCTGGCAAACTCGCGCCAGCGTAACCGGGCCAGCGGACTTGCCAACAACAGGAAGGCCACACATACGCTCTCCTGGGTCCCTATATAGTTTCCATTCACTTTTTAAGTAAGCTAGCTTAGGCCCAACAATGACCCATCATCTCCACCTCCTACTTCCTCCCCACCTTCTTCCTTCTCCAGCCGTCCGCCGCCGCCGCCGTGCCTCCCGCCCGCCGACCGCCCCAGCTGCGCCGACCCCGCCGCCCCCGCCTCCGCCGTCTTCTTCCTCGCGCGCCGCACGACCTCCGCCCCCGCCGCTGTCGGACCTTAGGGCCGGCAATCCACCTGGGGGGACCCGAGTGGTTGATTTGTAGGCGGGGCAATTGATGAACTAGTGACTTGATGGTACACAGGAGGCACTGATTTAGACAGGTTCGGGCTACCCGGAGGTATAATACCCTACGTCCTGTGTCGGTGGCGTCGATTGCAGTGCTGGTACTCGGCCGAGCTTCAGGAAGCCGGGTCGAGCGTATGGTTTACAGGGTGAGTTGCGATGAT
>OAMR01000103.1:2090813-2142584 GCA_900205405.1 Echinochloa crus-galli
GCGGCCGGCGGCGCCCTGGCCGCCGTCTGCCCCCGCCCGCCTCCCGACCCTCCGCCGGCCAGCCCATGCCCCTCCGCGGCGGCGCCGCCGCCCCTCTCGAGGTAGAAGACGAAGAGATCTCGTGGCCCATATTACCCGCACGAATCTCAAACATTAGAAGTCAAGTAGTCTAAAAAGTTTCCGGAAGCCATATAGGAATCCCGCGCTCTCCTCGCCTCGGCTCCAAGGCGGCCCGCTCATGGTTTACGCGGGAGCAGCCACGCGTCGTCAATCTGGGGAGGGTCCTCACGGTGAAGACTTTGGGGTTGGGGACCGTCCCAACGAATTTTTTTTCCCACCTCGGCAGTGCATAGCTGTACATTCGATGGAAAGGATAATCAAACAAGGAGGTGCATTTAAGAAATCAGAACCATGGTGTTGTCGCTACAACTACAAATCACAGCCATGGACAATACATTACACGGTGGACGATCTTCACAAGCAAACAAAGGAAGAGCCGGCTGAGACGACTGACGCTACTGTATGTCTGTATCCTGAACCATCTGTACAGTGCAGAATTATTCATCAAACAATCTGACACACACGCATTGCCCGGCACGTCTCGCCTCGAGTATGTATACTTTTTTAAGCTAAGCTACTGCTTCTTGCGCCGCGCCAGGGACTCGGCGATGGCCTTGGCCAGGCAGTATGCGGTGGACTGGATGGTGATCATGGGGTTCACGCCCACCGCCGTCGGCAGCAGGCTCCCGTCGCACACGTACAGCCCCTCGGCTTCCCAACTCTCGCCGCGCTCATCCACGGCGCCATCCCGGGGGCTCGCGCCCATCCGGCAGCTGCCCATCTGGTGCGCCGAGCACAGGAGTCCCCACTTGTCCGGCCCAGGCCACATGGGGCCTTCCGCGACGGTCACCTGGTCCAGGAACGCCTCCAGGTCCTCCTCCCGCACGCCGCCGTCGCACCGCAGCCGGAGCCCGTCGCTGCGGTGGGTGCCGACCTCGGCGGCGCCGGCCGCCACCAGGACGCGCAGCGCCCGGCGCAGGCCGTTCCGGAGCTCGCCCACGTCCTCCCGGCTCGGGGTGTAGCGCACGCGGCCCTCGCCGCCGACGCGCCCCGCGCCGCGGTCGCGGACCAGCGCGAACACGTGCGCGGTGCGCGCGTACCGGCGCATGCGCTCCTTCATGTCGCGCCCCGACTCCCAGGGGATCAGCGACGCCATGCACCCCGGCCCCAGCGCCGGCGTCTCCACGATGGTGCGCTCCGTGACGCGGTGCATGGTGGTGATGATGCCGCCCTCGTAGCACTTGCCGGTAATAAGCTCCCGCTCCTGCTTTTTCTCCGGGAAGTAGCCCCACGCCATGGACACCGGGTGGAGGTGAAGGTTGCGGCCGATGTGGCCGTTCTTGAGCCCGCTGTTCCGCAGCAGCGGCGGCGTCATCAGCGCCCCGCACGCCGCCATCGAGACCTTGGCCTCGACGCGCAGCTCCTTGGTGACGCCATCGCCCATGCACCTCGCCACCAGGCCCACGCACCTCCTGCTCCTGGCCTCCTCTTTACCGGAGTCGTTGCTCTCAAGTATGAAACGCTCGGCCTTGCATCCCGTCAGTATCACCGCGCCGCGCGCGACGGCGTCGACCAGCCACGTCGTGTCGGCGCCGCGCTTGTCGCCGGTGGGGCAGCCGAGGTGGCAGCCGCCGCAGAAATGGCCCTCCGACGAGTTGCGCGGCACGGCGTCGGCGCGCAGCCCGAGGGCGTCGCAGCCACGGCGCACCACCTTGTTCTGGAACCCCTCCTCCAGGCACCCGTCTGTGACCGAGAGCCTGGCGCACACCGCGTCCATGGCCTGCGCGTACCCCGGGCTCGCGAACACGGGGAGCCCGTGCTCGCGCGCCCACTCCTGCCTGACCTCCTCCGGCGTGCGGATGCTGGCAGACCAGTTGATCGCGGAGCCGCCGCCGACCGCCGTGCCCGCGAACAGGACGGTCGTCACGTTGGACGTGCAGAAGATGCCTCCCTTCTCGTAGAGGCGCTCCATGGACGGGCCCTCGAGGGAGCTGTAGTCGTCGGCGGTGAAGTAGTCTCCCTTCTCGACCACGACGACCTTGTGCCCCGCGGACGCGAGCACCGCCGCGGCCACGCCGCCGCCGCAGCCGGAGCCGACGATGACGACGTCGCATTGCACCGTGTGGTACGCGCTCGAGTCCGGCCTCACCACGAGGCCTTTGTCCCTGAGTGAGCTGAGCAGCGTGGTGTCGTTCAGCGCCTTGGTTTCGACGACGCCATTGTCCAGAGGCCGCGGCGGCGGCGCGGCTTCCGTTTGATTTTCCCGTGCCGCTTCCATGTCTGGTACGCTGTATCCTATTGCTTTCAAGCATGGGTTCTCCGAGTTGTCGTTTACCTGCACGTTGGCAATAATCGATGTCACATATTTTGCGAACATACTTGTGTTCTGTTTATAGTGAGTATACATAGAGACTAAAGTTTGTTTTTGTTTTGAGAAACAGAGACTAAAGTTCTAGAGCTAAAAAAGTTATACAATCAACTAAAAATGGTATAAAAAAAGTCATGGATGAAAATCCGATGGCTGCGGCTTTTGCCTTAATTTCCTCCATAATTCTGTCCTGATTTGTTCCCCATAGCTGCCTTCCTCCTTCACCTCTAGCAGTGCGCCCACCGCCCAACTGATCATCACATCGGCTATGTCTACGGTCTCGCCCAACTGATCACATCGGCTTTGTCTATCGGTCTCCCAAAAAGCCTCAGTGCTGATATGTGATATTACTCGCCGGCGGGGGTCCTTCACTGTCAAGCCAACCTTCACCTGGAACACTTTCTAACAATGGAGAGCTTATTCCATCCTAGGCCCAAAACTCCTTTCATAAATTAAACTGGTAGTTTAGAAGACACTTCCATATTGGCTACGCTCATGTACCACCACATCCACGTGTTTCTACAGATTTGACCCATGCATAGTAAATAACCCTCAAAAGTTCATTGTGTTAGTTGGTTATTTTATATATTTCTTACGTCTTACAATATCTATCTATACTAAAAGGATCCTAGAGAATTGAAAATACTTCTCACCCAATGTACCCACCCCTGCCCCTCATGGAGGGCTCACCCGTCGGGTTGTAGGACGTGGGAAGACGTGGGAAAATGTGGAAAAACAGTGTGAAATGTGAAACTTTTTTCACCTAAGACTCTACCCATACCCACGCGGACCCACCTGCTATATCTAAAGCTCTCTATACATAAGAGAGCGAATATAAAGTATTTTTAAAAACGCTTCGCACGACTGGTCTGTTTATCATGGTCCACTCGAGTGATATTGTTTTAGTACATATGTGTCATCAATAAACATGCGTGCCACACGTACGTTCATGCTAGTTTTATAAGCTTACATTAAAAGCTATTATTGGAAATCATATAAATTGATTAGAAAATATTGTAAACTAGAAAAATGATTTGTATGCATGTGTTACATCTTTATTTGCAAGCACTAAAATATCTAGAGCAATTGCAACAATCAAGATTATTACAATCCACATCAATCCAAAAATAAAACTTTAGGCCTGATTAGGCACCAAAAAATTAAAGATATATTGTAAAAAAAACTAAAGATATATTACTAGTAATTTGTTTGAAAAAATTGTGCGGAGATTCAATACAATAACTAATTATGCTCAATGTAGCAGCCACAAAGTCACCGTAAACATGCATCTA
The DNA here is from genome assembly GCA_900205405.1 of Echinochloa crus-galli. NCBI lineage: Eukaryota > Viridiplantae > Streptophyta > Magnoliopsida > Poales > Poaceae > Echinochloa > Echinochloa crus-galli. Next base: position 2,094,534 of record OAMR01000103.1, read on the forward strand.
CTCATCTTAAAACTTGAAAATGTGAAAGGCACCAAAAAACAAAGATATATTACTAGTAATTTGTTTGACAAACATTGTGCGGAGGTTCAATACAATAGCTAAATACGCTCAATGTAGCAGCCACAAAGTCACCGTAAACATGCATCTACCCATCTTAAAACTTGAAAATGTGAAAAAGACTTTGGGCCTGATTAGGCACCAAAAAACCAAAGATATATTACTAGTAATTTGTTTGACAAACATTGTGTGGAGGTTCAATACAATAGCTAAATACGCTTAATGTAGCAGCCACAAAGTCACCGTAAACATGTATCTACCCATCTTAAAACTTTAAAATGTGAAAAAGAAAAATTAATATGCAGTGATCACTCTTCAACCTATTTCGTGCTATGAGCAGGGGTGATAAAGGCCCTAAATTTAGTCTAGCAATTTTAAGGATCGGACTCAATAAAGGTTGGACTAAACTATTACTAGTTTTTGAACTAAAATGAGTCAGGACCAAATAAATCATGATCCATTACCACCCCTCGTATGAGTGAAAGAGTTAACAATAGAGGTTTTATTATGCAACATGGATGATTGGACCAAATAGAGTCAGTAGCTTTGTGTACTTCTGGTTGATGCCTTGGTGGGATGAATCAGGCAGGCAGGTACACGATACACCTCAATTTTATCCTACGTTAACAAAGAGATAGATCATAATTCGCTCTTGTTTATGAGATGGTTTATAGCAGAAAATAAGGCAACAAATGGAAGCAATACTACTACTAAATGATAATAACATTAATAATAAATAAGACAAGTTTATAAATAGACCATTTGGAGAAGTTGATTTTGTTATGTCATATATCGGTGGTATGTACACTCTTATAGATGGAAATATCTGTAACTTTTGGAGGCATTCTAGAATAAATAAATTGGGGCTAAGCTTGATTGGTTGATCCTAGGTGGGTGTATCTTGTTAGCATGGCTCAAATTTGTAATAATGCGTACATTCCTCAGCAAGCTTTTTTATATATATTCCTCTAAAGCTTACATATATCCCAATAAATCAGGCATTTTAGATGCTTCTAATTAACTAGGCTAAACATTAAGGAATTCCAGCACTTAATAATCCGGTATTTGGTAAATTAAGCGCTGAAAAGTTCTGATGATGCCTCCTGTCACTGAATATGCTTTTCACCATAAGAAATCTTGTTGTAACTTAAAGAGTTTTTATTTTGACAAATCTGTATCATATGATTCATTATCTTCTGGAATCACAACCAAGAAACTATCAAATAGTTTCCATACCATGTCGCATAGACACTACTCATAGAAACTATACTTTAAATGTATGGTTTCTTCAAAATAAAGTCCCATCCAATTATCTTTCTTCTCTATTCTTTCCTCACCTATCATCCTTTATTTAGTCTTGGTCCTTGTGAAGAGGTGGTTTCCTGCATGAGATATGGTTTCTTCAACTTTTTCTCTCTCCTTATTAATTCTTTTGTCATATCAGGTTTTTACTTACATAAAATTATATTTAATGACATGGACATTAGCTGAGCTGGAGGGTCAGAATGACCTCAGAAATCAACGTAGCTTTCCAGTCTCCAACCCTGCAGGACAATTGCATAGACTTTGGCCACTCTAGAAGTCAGAAAAGGTCCCTCTCACCGAGCTGGCCTATTTAATACCGAAAACGTAAAATCCATGTGCGTATTAGGCCTCACCCGCACAAAAAAATGCGTATTTATCCCAAAATTAAGCACGTCAATTTAACACCAACTTTCCCCTGTCTCAACAGTGGGTGACACACCACTGTTGTTTTGGTGCATTTATGAGGTACTCCAAAATATCGCCAAAATTAGGAGAATGGTTTGTATATATATATTTTTTTTTCTGCTGGATATTGTGTTTCTTAGATGTTGACTCTTCGGAAGCTTTATGGTTCACACCAGGGTTGGTGCTTGGCAAAAAGAAAATCAAGCTCTTTCGCATGAAGGAAAAAAAGAAGATTGGGCCCCATATGCTTAACATACCATTGTGTAGAATGCGTAGTGCGAGAGGACTTTGATGATCACGAAGGTGATCTTGAGGGGGAACAACCATCTTGTCTTGTTCCACTGCGTCAATGCTTTCTCTCGCCGCTCCATCGGCATGTCAGCAAACTTGCGGACGTAGGGGAACTTGCCAGAGATGCAGAGCCAACCACATAGAGCTAACGTGCCAATCCTTGTGCTCAGAATCCAGAGCACAACGTTCACCAGCACCATCGCTTCCCATACGCATCGAGTGGCCAGCTCGGCGACCTTTTTACAAGGAGGAAATTCTCTTAAGTACTGTAGTAAAACAGATTGCATCAACATCTAAAAATATATTGTAATAATCGACGTTTATCTCAATAGCTACACTCGCACTAACACATAGTACCGTGCTAATATCCTCTCCGTTCCATGCTATTCAACTTTTCTCACAATATTTGACTATTCGTTTTATTTTAAAAATATACGTAATTTGTAACGGAAAAAAAATAACATAATGTTGCATGCTAGTCGCCGGATCCACCATCGGACAGTCCCAAACACCAAGTGGTCGTTTCCGCTTCCCCATGTCTCGATCTCGACCCTTCCGAACCGGGAGCTCCTCCGAACCGACGGTACTGTGTGTGCACACGGGACATCGTCATTTCTGCTACCTCAATGACGAATGACCACCCATCCGATCCCAGCGTCCACCATCATCATTATCAAGCCATCAAGAACAGCTCCTCTAAGACCGACTACAAAGGAAATTCAGACCCTAAATTCACTCATGAAAATAACCCTGGTGCATATATGATTCAAAGGGATAACGATTCAATGATTCATGAGCGAGATCGAGAGCGCTCGGTCACCAGAAAATAAGCCCCGGTGCAGGGGTCGCGAGTGGTGACAAAAAAACGCTAGGAGGGGGACCATGTGATCTCACGTCTCAGCAGGTTCAGACTCAACTCTTGCAGGATACTCCGTATATATAGGCATATAGCAGATACAATAATTTGAGAATAAACAAAGAAAGGACGATGACCCCGCCACGTACGGATCGGCTCCGATGATCATGCTCACTCACCTCGTCGGGGACGGTACCGTCGGCGGCGGAGGCGAGGTAGAATCGCTCGAGGTCCTTGTTGCAACCGCGATCGGCGCCGCCGTGGCGCCCCTCCACCGCCACCACCGGCAGCGACGGGATGAGCGCGCCGCAGATGGCACGGAGCGCCTCCATCTGCGCCGGCCGCAGCCCGTGCGTGTACCTCTCGCGCCTGCGCCCCCGCAGCAGCGGGTGCCCCCTCCTCCGGCGCCATGTCGCCTCCTCCTGCGTCGCCATTTACCTGCGCTTGTTCCGTGCGCAGATAATAATGCTCGTGTAGAAGCTTTTGCCTTCTTCTTTCTTTGCTATGTGTGACAGTGTCACTGTGTGATCCAACGACCTATATGCCTCAATGCCTGAATGTGTGTTGATGCGTGTACGTACGTATATATATATATATAGAGAGAGAGAGGGCATAGAGCTATCCGTCTGCTTCAGTCGTTTAATTCTCACAGTGGTGCGCAAGGCAGATGCGGATTTGATAGTGATGGAGTTGTTGGGGAGGCAATATCAGAGTTACTACGGCTTAATGCATGCCCCCATCGCCAAATTAAGCCATGACGACGCCATGCTGACTTGGTGGGAGTTGCATGCACTTAGCTTGTACCATAAGCGATGGTATTACAAGTACTAATTCTTTTCTTGCAAATGTTTACGGAACCCTTGTAAGAAAATTTTGGCATACACATGTGTTTTCTCATTATAATACCCCTCGATCAGATTATAAATGTAAACTATTTTATCCTTTTAAGTCTTAACCTCTTCCGTAAATGTGGAACGCTAGATGGCCAATGTTGTGGGGTACAACTAAGTAACTAACCCACAGGATACGGGAAGTCCTACACTCAATGAGTGATGGTATGCTGTCGAGTAGTACACATGTTCATTCAGTGAAATAGTGTATACATACAATTCTGTTACGTAAAGCCTTTTATGCGCATCGTCCAACTATCTTTTTAGTGCATCTGGTAAACAAGAATGAGTAAGCATGCATGTGCGTGGTGGTTTGAGTGTTGACGTGTAGTGTGAGCTGAGTATATGCCTTCAGCGTACTCTTAAAAATAACTTTTTAAGTCATCCGATCTAAAACCACATGTACAATTTTTTCTCTTCTCTTTCCTCCGTGGCCTTGTTTAATAAATGACACTAAAGGACACTATCATTTGGTCTACTTTCTTAATCTAATAATTATGCTTGATTATTCTAAAGTACTTTCTTCAGTCACAAATATAAGTCTATTATACACCAATCATTTTCTAATATAATACTTTGCCTAGTAATATTATAAAGTGAGAATTGATGATTTAGATGAAGGAAAATAACAATACCTTTGCCTATTCATTCCCTTGGTATCACTCCCAAAGCTGCTGACAAGCCCTCTTCTTCCTTAGCTGCAACACACTTTCCCTCTAATCCCACCGTCTTCTCACATCAATGAGTGTTGGACTTTTATGTGTGGCTCTGAATATTTATTCTTGTGACTACCAAAAATAATTGTATTTTGCTATGTGTTGTAAAATATAGGGATGAAAACAAATATAGAAATCCCCGATCGACCGAGCTTCGTTTTCGAGATTTTTCCGTTCCGATGAAACGGAAACGGTAAAGGTCGGAAAACGATACGGAAACGATATTGGATTTATACCGTCGAATAGCTCTATCGATCGAATTAATCAGAAATTTTCCGTTGGAATTCCGAATTCGGCCCAGTTAAATCATTGATGCCCAAAATACACACCTATCCCTTCTAGTTCGCCTAAAATTTTCTTTGTCGCAAATGAAAATAAATCGCCACCCTACATAGCTCCATTATTTTTTATCTTTTGATGTACATGTATAAATGATATATAAATTGTAGTAATGTTGGTTGTTGAAATTGGGTTATAAAGTTTTTGATTTGAGGTTTTCGACGTTTTTGTTTCCGATATACCGACTGTTCTGTTATCGCTATCGTTTCCGAACTTATGTTTCCGTTTTCGTTTCCGAGTAAAAAAATATGGTTAAGAAATGATAATGAAAATTTCCGATCGTTTCCGACCGATTTCATCCCTACTAAAATATAAAGGGCTAATTCTACACTTGTTATTTAATCTATGGGCTAAAACATAAAACAGTCAAGAAAAAAGCTTCACACTAGTAGAGTTGTCTAAACAATATTAAAAAAATAGATTATTTTATAGAGCTGTCAAAAATATTTTGCTGCATAGTTTAAAACATTCAAAATTAGTGAAATGAACACAAAAGTATTAAATATGTTCATTATTTCTAGAGACCATAACAAAAACGCATTACAGATTCTAGAGAAAGCTAAAATTAATAAATGGGCATGATATTTTTTTTTACCCTGAGGTAACTTACTACTCAACCTGAACTAGGAATTCTATAGAGTCGGTGCAACTATGGACAATTGTGGCTGAATTCAAACCTTGAGATATGCAGCTCAAAAGGAAAGGAATAAACCTCCATAGCTAGTGTATATTGTGAGGGATATTAAAATAGATTCGCTCCTGGCTTGTTCTTAAACACAAGAATGAAGGACTAAATTATCAAGCTTATTAAAGGAAATTTAAATGAAAACATTAAAACAGAATGGAAAAATGTTATATTTGGAAGAAACCACCGGCCGGCTTGTAAGTCGGTTAACAAAATTCTATTTTTACGAATTTGGGTACAAACTTGACTCCCTAGAAAATTTTAACCAACTATGCTAGTGTGTGTTTAGCAGCAAAGTTTTTTTTTTGTGTGAAACATGTTTAGCACCAAAGTTGAGAAGCATTGGAATTACACATACCGCATATACCGTAAATGTATATAACATATGATAGTTGTATAATCATGCATTTAGCATAATATTTTTCACTAATTTACACAAAAAAAGGAAAGATAGTGGGTTAGCATTTGGAATCGAATTGTAAATTTAGTTTGAATTTTCAAAAAGCAAACCGTAGAATATATGCTAGGTCCCCTTCCACCCAAAGAGAGCGAGGGGAATATCTCTGCTCCGGTTTGCCTAGCGTTTGCAGAAAGCCACCCACACGCCGAGCCCGATCGAGAGGAAGGCGGCGGAAGAAGGCAGCAGCAGCAGCATGTCGTCGGCGGCGGCAGGAGAGGGGGAGACGGTGCGGGCGTCGCACATCCTCATCAAGCACGAGGGCTCCCGCCGCAAGGCCTCCTGGAAGGACCCCGACGGCCGCGTCATCTCCGCCACCACCCGCGCCGACGCCGCCGCCCGCCTCCTCGACCTCCGCAACCAGATCCTTGCCGGCCAGGCCAACTTCGCCGACCTCGCCGCGCGCCACTCCGACTGCTCCTCGGCGCGCCGCGGCGGAGACCTCGGTACGATCCACCCATGCTCCCCCATCTCCTCGCTTTCGTCGTGCCGAGATAGATCTGGTGGTTACTCGGATCGATCCGTTAGTCTGTCCGGTTCTGGGCTCTTGGTTGACTACTGGCGCGGCAAAATGATAGTTGGGGATAACAGAAACACCTTCTCTGCGGAATCACGCAGCAAGCTATGTCGTCTTCTCATTGCAGAGAAACACAATTCGTTCAACCACCAAGGGTGCAATCTGGGCATTGGTGAAGTGTAGCCTTGCATAACTTTTCAATATGCTGAATTTTACGCATGCTCTAGTTGAGTCCATTGACTGTGCGCCTGTGTAATTTGACTGTGAGGCAGATTGCATTCTGATTCTATTCATTAGCTCATAAACTGCCTGGTTCAGTGCATGGAAGTAAAACTTGTTTACAATGCGTAGTACATGGTTCTTAAGGCGTTAAGGCGACGCGTGGCGACCTACCCCCCTCACAACGCCTAGGCGCATAAGGCGCGTGGCGAGGCGATGCCATAGACATATCCTAAACTATAATAGCAGAATTTAGTAGGACATAGATAACAAGGCAAAATCAGCATGAATAAGTCTAAGATCTCTCAGCTTTCTCTTAGTACTAATCTTCAAACTTATCTTCATCTTGCTCCCATACACCTCAGCATTATTGTTGGCACCCAAGTATTCTCCCATCTTTTTCCTCAGCATTACATAAAGTAGAGTTGAGCAGAGCAAATAGGAGAGGAGAGGGAACACCTGGAGAGAAAAATAACTATCTGACCACGGAACAGAGGAAAGTACGAATTTGGGATGAAGATTCACGGGGATTACAGTAGAGAAGGCAAAGGAGAGAAAAGGGGAGAGGAACCGACCTGGCGGAGAGGCGCGGAGCCGCGGAACGACGCAGAGGATCGGGGCCGTGGACGTAAATAGGGGCTGGACGGCGGGGCCATGAACCAGCGGCCGCGGGGAGAGACAGGGCCACGGACCGCGGACCACACGGAAAGATGCAGACGTGCGCAGCGGAGAGGATTCACCGCCGCCGCGGATTTTAGGTGCGCCGCGCCGCTCTCTCCTCTTTCCCTCTTTTCTGTTTCCCTCCCTTTGCAAATGGATCGATCTACTCCAGCCGCGCGCCCTCTCTTCTAGGCGCCCGCGATTTCCCGCCCGCCCATCCTTTTGTGCTCGATTTCCCGCCCACCGGTCTTTTCCCGCTTGATTCCCCGCCCGCCCACACTTTCACACGCCGGCGCCCTCTGTTTCCTCCAGTGCTCGTCAATGGCGGCCGCCACATCCTGTAGGACGCCTAGCGGACGCCTTTGGACGCCTAGGCGACGCCTTGTGCCTAAGGCGGACGCCATATGCGGTCTGGCAAGGCGACGCGGACGCCCAGGACCCTGAGCACGCCTGGACGCCTAGTCGTCGCCTAGGCGACGCCTTAAGAACCATGGCGTAGTAGCTGCTGCTTGGTATAGATCTGTTGGTTTAGTTGGAGGCTAGAATGCTAGAGATACATGTGGTCATGTGGTTTACTCATTGTGGGGAAACACACTTCAATTCGAAGCCTTTCGAAATTCAGCCTGGCTAGTTGGTCAAGTTCAATATAGGTACAAAATATTACTGTCTATGAGATTTGGGAAATTATTTGGATATTGCTAGTCTAACCAGTTTATAGGTTGGTCCCACAGCTGAGAATATTGGAGATTAGACTGTAAGTTTGGGGGGTTAAAGGTTGTTGTTGGAATTGGAAACATATTATCTGTATTAACTTGGTTCGCGGTAATGAAAACCAGGGCATGAGTGGTAGCATATGGCGTTGCCCTCCTTGCTCTTGTGCACTGGAGTTTGTTGATTAAGATCATATATTTCATTAGAGTAATGAAATCAATTATGTGATAGCTAATGAGAATCAGATATTAGTGATTTGTAACGACTCTGTGATTGAAGATGTGTGAAACTGAAATTCTTGTCTAACTCATGAGAACGAGGATTTGGATAAGCTAGCTTACAAGTTTACCACTAGCACAGTAGTTCAAAAGCAGCTGTGCTGCAGGGAGTGGTGATATCAATGTGCATCTCTTGTGCTGGTATGTATTGATGGTTACAGTATTTTTGCTAAGGAAGAAAATATCACTGTGAGTCTCATTGCTTGAACATTAAACAATACAGTAGTTATCTGGCATGAAATCGTTGATATCACTAGCAGCTTGTGCTCCTGGTTCATGATCTCATGTTTCCAACATTGATGTTTCAACCACAGGTACCTTCGGGAGGAGGCAGATGCAGAAACCCTTTGAGGATGCCACCTATGCCCTCAAGGTTGGCGAGCTCAGCGACCTTGTGGATACTGACAGTGGGGTTCATATCATCCTACGGACTGCCTAAGGACACTATCAGCTGGATCTCGGCTTTCAGTTATTAGTGCAAATGGCTTTCAATTAGGCTTGTGTTTACTTTTTCTGGTAACCTGAGTGCGCAGCATTCTGGTCGAAGATAAATCATGTATCTTAACACGTTTGCCGCAGGATTTGAGCTGAACCCACAATGTCGATGAACCTCTACCCTTCTGAATGCCTAGTTGGTCTGGCGATAGTTCTTTTGTTCTTTCCTTTTTGATTCTGGATCTCGATGATTGTCGCCTTGTGTTTCATTTGAATCTTAACAAATAAATACGAGTCACATTGTGTTCTATCTACAACTGATACGTAGGTGGCTAAATTGTAAACAAAACGTGCAGATTGGATGAAATCACATCAAAGCTAAATATTTAAGCGGCTAATGTAAGTGTTCGTTTAGGTATTTCAGAATCTTCCAACCACTATTTGGTAAGGTGTATTCTTGGACACAAGGTAAAGTGAAACTATATATACCATCAAATCAATGGCAACTTTAAAGAGTTTATTTAAATTAGATATACTGCAGAAATCAATTCGTTGCTGCCACCGGACAACGATTAAATTAAAACAAATTGGCGTAGTAAAATTTGACCAGTCGTATCACTCAGGCGCTCGAACTTTACATGTCATTTTGAACAATTGAAGTTATATTATATGTTTACAGAGTTGTTTAGATTATTGTCGGTACGTGTACTTGCACTTAAAATTGCACTATTTACAAGCAATTCGTTCATACAAACTATATTAGAGGAAAAGATTATTATTATACATTTACATGTTTATACAAATGGGATACGTTTCGGTACATGATGAGCGGCCAGAATTAGATCTCTTGCGAGAGTTCTACACTCATTTTTCGGATAACAAAGCGTTCAACAAAGCACACCTTCACTGCCACCACGGCCCCACTCGCCCACTCCTGCCCTCTCCCCCGAAGACCCCCATGAAGGCCATGATCGGGCTCGGATCATGCACCATATACACTTTTTATTAAATAGCGTAGTACTTTTTTTTTTGCACATGTATCGTTCATTTGACTTATGGCTGTCGAGGACAAGTTAAAAGCCAATGAATATACGCCATTAATTGCGTAACCACCGTAAATAAAATCTTACCATCTCAAGTGAATGCTCATCAACTACCGTGTGTATGGTGTGTATGTGTATGTTTTACTAGCTTTGTAGGCTGGTAGCTTTTGATGCATGCTTGTAGGCATGCTTTCTTCACATGAACGGTGCTGTGCGTCCCTTTACCTTTTAGCTCCATTTTGGCAATGCAGAAGGACGAGGGCAACCGTGTATGACAGGCAGGTGCAGGAGGCATTCGCTTTCCAAGCAACCCAGCCCACTGAACCACCCCAATTCTGTGGCATTATTTCTCCTAACTTAGCCCCTTGACAAAACAATATTTACATCAATTTACATTTGGCACTAAGCTGTAACCTCACAGGAGGAGAAAACCGTTTAATTATTGATCAACACTTTGTAATCTCGTTTCTCAACCGAGGAGTACACTGTCATCAATTCCATAGCGCTTTGACGCTATTCCACCTCTGTCTCCTTGCTCACCCATGTACTGAACCAGTGAAGTAGTGAACCATGGTGTAGTCGCCTCAGCTCTCTCTCTCTCTCTCTCTCTCTCTCTCTCTCCAGTGCCCAACGGCATACTGTGCAGCCGTTCCTCTTCTCACACCACCACTCCCAAAGTTCACTCTTTCTTGCTCCATTGGTTCTCCAGCCTCCCCTTCCTTGGCTGCACGGCCGGTATGTTCTCTCCCTGCCCCCCTCCTCATCTTGCTCTGCATTCTCTTTCTAATTTGTTAGCAATTTGACTCTACCTGCAGTCACCTTAGCAATCCTTCTCCAGCCGTTCCCCTTCCTTGGCTGGAGTGCCGGTATGTTCTATCCCTAAACCCCTCCTCATCTTGCCTGGTTTTCTCTGTCTAATTTGCTTCATGTTCTTTTCTTTACTTCTTGTTCCTAAATCTGTTGCATTTGTTTACAAAGATCTGCCGAGCTAATTTCCACAACAAAACCCTACCAGTAGTAAATTTTGTAAATTTTGTTTAGTTAAAGGATGTTTACTGAGGAAGGTGAGAGTATCGATCCAAGCAATAGAGTTGGTCTATTAAATTAGATTCTTGTTATCTTTCCTGGTCTAGGATTTGGTGCTGATTACATTTGATGAAACTGACTTGTTGGATCAATCTTAACCAAGGTGCATCAAGTTAGTGTTGTTCTGGTGAACCTGGATCTGTGACTTAATTACTGGTTCTATGTTGCTCTACAAGATTGTTCAATGGCGTCCGAAGATGCATCAGAGATGGACCGTCTGCTTTCTAGCCTCGAGTGTGACATGACTGTACAGTCAGGTGTCCTCAAGCAGTATGCCAAAATACATGACGCCGTGGAAGCTCTTCGTCAGAAGGTGAAGAACACCCATGATGGACAAGGTACGCGCACGATTCAACTTCACCTGAACAATGTAATTATGTAAACTACTATATACTAGTTCCCTTGCTACATGAGCCTCTGAACCCTCTTCATCCCATTTGGACAGAGGTGGAAAGACTGCGGGAAGAGCTATCCAGGAAGAACAAGGAGTCGAGCATTGAGATAGAAAATCTGCGAGGCATGAATCAGTTACTCTCTCACGAGAATAAGCAGCTGACTGTGAATAATGAGAAGCTCTCTCATGAGAACAAGGAGCTGAGGCTGAAGCTGAGGGAGAAGCTAGTGGAAACAGCCTCACTGAAAAGAGGAGCCATCATCCTCTCTGGTCACACACAAGGGGTAAGTGGTGAAATCAATATGCATTTGGAAGGAACTCTTCGTGACGCCGTTTTATGTACCATTTGCTTGCTGTTATAATTGTAGGCCCAGACAAGGTCCATGCTCAATCGGAGATTACAGGAGTGTATCAGTGGTGGCTCTGCTAACAATGAGCCAAAAGAAGAGTTGTTTGATCAAGTCGTGTCAAACCGTATCATTGCTGAGGATTGCCAGAGGAGGAGAGAGCTCTCTGAGATCCGAAAGAGGCTGATAGAAGTAAGAATATAAAAAAATCTTCTATATAGAAAAAAAACATGGATCTTGTTTATAGAGTTCTTTTTAACTAATTACGTAATCTCAATGGTGCTAAGGTTTTCAGAGACTTCGACAATTGTAGACAGAATATCAGGATAAAAATGATGGGCGAAATAAATTGCAAGCCTTTCTTCGACGCTGCCCTTGGTAAGCACCCTAGCAATATCGCTAAAGAAGAGGCACTTAAGAACTGCTCAGCATGGCAGCAGAAGATTAAAGATCCATTTTGGCATCCATACAAGAGGATTACCGAAGATGGGCCCAGTGAGGTGAGCAGGCCGAAAGAATGATGCCATGAATCTGTTTGATTCTATCTCAGCCAATGGTTTAGTGCCAGATGTGGTCACCTACACTTAGATGATGGAAAATCTCATAAAAGAAGGGTTACTGGAAGAGTCAGACAGTATGTTTGACATGGTATTTATTACGCCACAGTTTTTTAAATGACCTTTATTACCAGTAAAATCATAATGATATTCCTATGGTTCTCCAGGTTGCCTGACCCAATTCAACAAATATTTCATCAAACGATTATTTGGAGTTAATTCTGTAAACTTGGTCATGAAACTGATGTTGATCTCTGGACCTTGAATGTGGCAGTACTTCGGATAATTTTTGGCCTGTACCTGATGTTCGTTTCCTTTAGTGACAACTTACATGATCATCTGTGGGGACATTTAGTGCACAAGAACCTCCTGTCTATTGCGCTTCAAACACATTTTAACGACTGCTGATACTTAACAGTTGAATATGGCCTAGCAGTGAACAGGGTGATAAGGAAATCCTCATGAAGCGGTTGCATGGAGAAAGCGCCTGTCTATGAAGCCGTTGGACGCAATGCACGTTAGTGCTGAAGCAGATGTTTAGCTCATTAAATGGCAGTGCATACAGGTTAATCTTGAGCGGGAGCCGTTTTCAGAAAAAGTCACAGGTGCTACTCATCTCATCCGATTCTTGTGGCCGCATAGATGTCCTGTAGGTACTAACTAAATTCACTCTCCCTCGATTTCGTATAAGCTGTAAGATCATGTGCCATGCTTTTCTGTCAATTCATGAACGAAGACGTGAACTGTGGTGGCCGGTGCTGCTGTCAGTAATGTTGTTTATGCCTGACGGCAACGTTCCGTCCTGCTTGTAAACGTGCAATGTAGATTGTACATGTTGTATAAGCATTTTGGTGCTGACGCAACGGCAAAAGCTAGTGACCTGGGTCTGAATGCAAGCCGGTTTTTTGACAAGCTTCTGCTGCTTTCTGTTTGAGATGCTCATTAAGTATTTTCAAAATGACTATTCTTCGCAGCTAGCCTGACTCAATTCAATGACGTGTTCCTAGATGAGGAACGATTATTACGCCTACGAGCTCTCTCCCTTGGCTGTGTTTAGTTCCCCATCAAATCATCAAACTTTTTAAAATTCTCTTTCCAAACTTCACTATTCATCTATCACATCAAATCTCTCTCCTCGTACATGGAACACTAAACGTGGGCGCTACAGTTTCGGATGTGACATTTTTACCAAACTTTCACTACCACTTTTTGGTACTAAACATAGTCCTTGTCTCGAGAGACCCATTTTGACAGAAACTGCCATCTCCCTTGTCTCGGGAGATTCATTTTGACAGAAACTGTCTTTTTGCGGAGAAGTTTGCACTGCGGCCACAAAATGTTGAATTTGGGAGGTTGAAATGTTGAATTTGGGAGGTTGAATTTGGGAGTAAGATGTCACCTCGAAATCATTGCGTCACTGTAGCATTTCGTTTGTATGTGTGAAAAATTGTCCAAAAATTAATTAATTAGGCTTAAAATGTTCGTCTCGCAGAGTACAACAAAACCGTGCAATTAGTTTTTGATTTCATCTACTTTTAGTACTCTACACATGTTATGATATTTTGATGTGATGGGGAATCTTCTTTTTGTATAGTGAATTTGGAAGTGCTCTCTTTTGGGATCTAAACAAAACAAGGCCTGCGCCTGAGGATCACCACCGGCATTCTCAACTACACGCGGACATGCTCAGGCATAACGATTTCTAGACCTTGAGAGGTAGTACCACCGCAGAGCGGTCTATAAATTTGCTGTGCTCGCTGCTAGCCTGGCAGCCTGCTACAGTATTCGTACGAGTGAAACTTGCAGCACCTCCCTGATGCCATTGAGTGTTTTTAAAATATATCGATTCTACACACCATGAACCAGAGTAAATTCTTGCAACATTGTACGAACGGCCAGGAGAAGGCAAAGAGAAACAGCACCTGCAAGGAATACCATAGGATTAGATTGTGTGTTTATTTTTTATTAACAACGTGGGACCTTGAGTGATGCCTGAACGTTGCAGCCTGAAGAGTGATGCTTGTTTTTGATGTGGGAGCCACACTGCAGAAGGCCGAGCACGCTTTTGCAGGTAAATCATCGATCAGCCACTGCCCACTGGTACGAATGAGAAATATGGAGATTCTTTCATTTCTGTGGGCGAAATAATCACAAATTATAGTATTTCTCAAGTCCAATAGCAACCGTTGTAAGAACAGGGTTACAACACTCAGAATCCATTCGCCCTAAAAAAACACTCAGAATCCATTCATTCAAAAAAAAACACTCAGAATCCACGTACAGCTAGCCAGCTACAGAGACACAGAAGACTCTTGTTAATAGGAGCCTAATTTATCTTTGATCGCACGGTCAATGTAACAGCTATCTAGCCTTCCATTCCGTCAAACCAGCCCTAATCTGCCGCCAGATATAGCTCCAGCCACAAAGTTCCTGGGGAATCTGCTTTCCTCTGCCACGAGACCAGAAGCTAGCCCCAGCTTGGGTAGAGTGGGATGCGGGAGGACTGGGGTTGCTGCTGCGCGCTCCGGCTGTTCGCGCTAATGAAGCCCTGCAGGAGGCTCTGCGCGGCTTTCGCTTGGTCCAGCGTGCCCTGGATCTCCACTACTGACTCGGAAGAACTGGCATGCGCTTCAAGTAGCCTCAGTTTTGCACCAGAAATCTGGGACCAAGTATAACATTCATGACTCATGAGAAAATACTAGATCAAAACAGAGGATGCTTTTCAGATAGCACTGCCCATGGAACAAAAGGCATAGCTTCTATACCTGACGAATCTCTGCTAGATTGACCCCGCCGACTCCAATAATAGATTCCAAGGAACTATTTGGGATCCTCAGTTCAATAGTGCTTGAGTACCTGCTGCCATAGGACCCCTTTTTCAGTGAAATTTGTACTGGTAAAATTGAGTGCTTAGGAAGGAAGGAGGCCTCAAAAGTCATACCCAGCAACACTTGCCGGTCCTCGGTGATCCCCACGTCGATGCATCTGTGCAGCAGCCTGACAAGAAAGAAATTTAAATTTATTCAGAAATCAATTTTTCTGATAGGCATAAATAAAATAAAGAATAAAGCAGAGAAAATCCGAGCAGCCAAATCTAGGATTCGCAAACAAATCAACACTGTTGCATCATCATGTCCACATTATAGAGTGAACATAGCTGCTGCCACAGAAGCAACAGCTGTAAGGACGAAAGTCGATCACCAGAAGACAATAACTTTTTTTTTCATATTCAGAAATACCACCCAATATGGAATAAAGTAGGCACAATGGATCAGACGTTGGTAGTCTCAAGCTTCTAATGAAAAATTTAGGTGGCGGCCATTTCGAAAGGAGGGAAGCTAGCTCGTCAAAGATGTACCTCAGTATAGTCGTAAGCATTTGAATTTCCATCTCTTGTGATGCCTAATTGCTGTGTTCCCCTACTAGAGTAGCTATCAGTAGGCACATGGTCACGATAAGAACGATGGGACATATAATCCACACTGGGACTGAAAGAGGGAAGTTCTCTAGTACAAACACGTGCAGGTGCTGCATATCTCTCAGAAGCAGATGATGGGGCATTACTAATAAATGGAGGGCTTCCACTGGGATATTCCCTTTTAGAGAAGTAATCTACAGGATATGGATGGGAAGGAGGATCATGAGGTGCACTTTCGTTCAGTCTTCCATATGGTACATTACTGGAAGGTCTTCCATATGGTGGATCAATGGCAGGTTTTCCATATGGTGCATCATTGGCAGGTCTTCCATATGATGGATCATTGGTTGGTCTTCCATATGGCAGAACAATGGCAGGCCTTCCATATGGTGAATCGTTGGTCAGTCTTCCAAATGGTGGATCTATGGCAGGCCTTACATATGGGAGGTCATTGGTAAGTCTTCCAAATGGTGGATCAATGGCAAGCCTTCCATATAGTGTGAATTCTCTGCTAGGCAAATCGACAGGAGGACCATGAAAAGGGGCAACAGGTGGAGGATTATTGGCAGAACTTGTATCTCTCAAAGTCCTAGTTCTAAGTCTCGAAGCAATCTCTGCGAGGGCTCCTCTTGCAATAGCTGGAGACCCAGAAACCTGAAAGCTTGGAACAAATATAACGGCACAACAAAAGTTAACATATAAAAGGTCTGGATATGAAAGCTATACCTATCTTGATGTATCTGTTAGCAAATATTAAATCACCTGAACAAGCTCATCATCAAAAGACAAGTACTTCGGTTTATCTGCCTTCGAGTAAACTCGAATTTCTGCCCCAGTTCGCCTTCTCATTTCAGTAATTATCTTCCCACCTTCCCCTCCATGCGGTAATGCCGGTATTGACTCGTGTTTTGTTTGTGTGCTTGCATCTATTATTTCTTCAAGAGGTAGATTTTCTTTGCGAGGATGTTGATGGAGACGTGTAGATATTTCATAGAGAGCTTTTCTCACAAGAGAAGGTGCTCCAGATATCTGAAATGTCAGAAGCACAATATGATATTCACGTCCGAGAATGAAACTATGCATGTTAAAGACAAATTTCAAGAGATGAGAACATGACAGATTCAAAAGTTCACTTTACTTCATTTGATTAATTGACATGGAAATTAAGTTATCAAAAGCATGAGAAACTCGCCAGGTAGGACAACAATTGATGCATTTGTTTTCACAAAAGTAATACATTACTAGTTGAATACTGATCCAGTTAAAGAAACACTATATGACATATGAGGCCACCGAAATCAATGGAAGAAAAGGGCATTGTCAAGTTGAATAAGATAATAAAGGAACTTTTACTACTAATATAACTTGCCTGCACCAGTTCATCACTTTTAAGCGCACATTGGGGAAGGTTTTCAGATGGCAAGACACGGATCCCTGCACCAGTATCACTTCGCAGTTGTTGTATAATGGAGCCACCTTTTCCTAGAAGGCAGCCAACTTGATTTCCTTGAACCAGAATTCGAGCAGTCACATCATCAGCACTTTCAGACTTTTTGTGGGCAGCTCCATCACGAACTTCATCTGCCACAATCTTATCATGTATCTTCAATAAGGCATCTTGGGCAGAACAATGGGGCTTCATGCCCCCTAAGCCATCACTAGAAATATTTTCAGCTGCTTCTTCAGCTCTTTCAGATTGATTTTGGTAGTTGAAGATGATAATTACTCTCTCGTCTGCTCCAGGAATGGAATCAGCAACCCTTATCTTTGATTTAGTTTCCTCTCTAAGGGCCTTAACAATGTCACCACCTCTCCCCAAGACACTGCCTATCTTTTTTACCGGGCACAATATCCGGTAGATGGTTTCAATTGGCTCAGAGGACATAGATGTGTCATCATGCCTGGAGTTTAACCGCTTCCTCTTTCCATCATCAGAACTGGAATGAGTCCTTTTTTTGGAGTTACTTCTTCTAGAATTATCAAAATCCATAGAACTCAATGTTGTAGTCCGCCTTTGTTTACATAAAGAAATGGTCCATCAGCGTAAACAAACTGAATACGAGGATGATATGAACAAGGTAATGCAAAAATGAAATATGATGCTTGCACACAAGCCTTGAGTCCTTGACCGTCTAGAATGATGACACACACATGCTTGTCGATTATGCACATATCAAAATCTAGAAGCAGCTGTTAAAAGTTTATGTTGCTATTTTCTACTACAGAGAACTACTATAGGTAATCTGTACAACAACAGGCATTAACCATTCACAGACCAAGACACCCTGGCAACCACAAGTAACACTGATTCAAGTTACAGGTTATTTACTTTTAAATATCTGAATGTGCACTCTTGTATTAGTTAGTTTCCTTTAAATAAAAAGACTGACCAGAAAAAGGGAGTAAATAACAATGTTTGTGTGGAACAAAATCTAACGCCTTATGGCAAGGCAAATCCAGCCTAAGAGATACTCACAGGCTCATGGTAGGATATTTAAGTTCAGTTCTCTAGAAATGCAGGTATAGTGGCAGATGAAGTTCACAGGCTCATTGTAGAATATCACATAAGGTGCCACGCATAATTCAAATGCATAGACGAAAACGTTATAAAGGGACGGGCTGTAGCACAAATGAATGATTTCGACAAAAAAAAAGTGTTGCTTCATCAATGTTTTCACCAAAATAGAATAAAAGGATTCAAGGCACGGAAAATAATCCATTATCATTCCATAAGGACCTAAATGATCAAAGCATATATAGAATTACAATTATGTTGATTCCTCTACATAGAAGATAACCTGGTTGTACCAGGGTGGAAAGACATAGACAAATGGATAGCAACAAATTGAATTTTATGCAACATGATTAGAATAAAATCATAAGGCTTCCTCAATGCCCCACATCCACTTTGGCAATTCTTAGGTATTTAATATCCACATAGGAAAGAGAATGAGCTTGTCTTGTGGAAAAAACAAGCTGGGATCCAAATCCTAGAGACAAGAAACAACTAAATATGCATTTGGGGGAGACCGCAATATAAGCAAAAGGCATCTTTGCATATGCAACTTTGAACGATTCTGTAAAGTGGCTTCACAAATAGCTAGTCTTGGTGCACATAAATGACAAATGACTTGACAATCATACCTCATCAGGTCATCACCTAAGGCGAAATGCCAAATTATTAACTGCACAACCTACTACAGTTCTACTAGCATGTGTCCAAAAAAACGAGCCCAACACTTTAAAGGGTACTGCATAGGGCAGCTATTAAAAGCATGGGGGCACATCAGCACGTGTGAAAGATAGTGCAGCAAATCTTCTTAAATAGCAAACACTAACACACTAATGCTGCAGTTTGCCACTTTGCCTTACATTTCAAGTCATTAACTACACAGATTTTAGCAGCCTCATTTTATGTTCAGCCAATTACACAAGAAAGATACCATTGCGCATGAGCCCATTTACACGGGCGTTCTCACAGATGATTTGACCTGTGGCATGAAGCATAAACAATAATACGAGGATGGAATTGAACTGAACCCCCTAATTTTCGAACAAAGTCACTACAGCCTAAAGAATCCGCTAGTGCCAATGGAATAACTTAACCTATCCTGACAAAAAAAAACACACTGTTTATTTTCTGTGGACCAGCAAACAAGATTTGGATACAATGGCAACTTGCACTGATTCTGTAATGCAGCACAGCCCCTCCATGCTAGCAACAGCGACAAGGACGACCGGGACGGGATGGATCATCGAGAGCTCGGCTAGTCGCCACACACCGCTCTCCTCTTTTTTCTCTCTTTTTTTTAAATAAAGGCAGGAGCGCTGCCGATTTATTTAAAAAAAAAGTAAATGTACATCACCACCTCCAGAGAGAAGAGCCACAAATAAGCCATCCGCGCCGTCGTCACCAACGATGTACCACGGCCAAAGTCGTAACCCGCTGCAAGCACAAGTGGCCGCCTGAACTCCTCCACCATGGGCTATCACTATCACGCCACACACCCTCGGTCGTCGATCCCCTGCTCCGACGTTGCCATGGTAGAAACTCTCGTCGCAACACCAATAAAACCACCGATCCTGGCCACTCTGCATGCGGGCCTCGCCTCATCCACCGCCTCACTCCTCTGCCAAGGACTCGGATATATGAACCTGTCTAGAGAGCAACACCTCCGTCCAGTCGTTGCCAAGATCATCACTGCACCAAGCGCGCCAGCCTGAAGCTACACCCCCCATGGGCCCTCTGCACCTCCCTGCCAACACGGATCAAGCACCCCCCATAGCCGCAACGCACAAGGCACACCACCAGCCAACCACCACCACTATCATTGGCCGAGATAGGTCTCCAGATGGTAACGTCTACAGTAGCTTGGCTTTGTGTCCATAAATGTCAAGGAATGACGTGGCAATCACACCTCATCAGGCCATTACCTAAAGCGAGACACCAAACTGCCAACTGCAAATCCTGATCCTGCTGCAATCTACTCCCTCCGGGTTTTTTTAGGTGTCGTATTTCTTTTTTGTGAAATGATGAAAAAGCATGTCGTATTTGTGCTGGACTGCGTAGTGCCTCGGTACAAGAAACGACGCAATTATAACGTGAGAAGAACGAAGCCTGGGCAGCCAATGAATTTGCATGCCGGGCAGGGTGGTAAATCATTTCGATACAGGATTAATTGGTCTAGACTGCTAACCTAGAAAAATTAACTCATGAAAGAGAAGATTATGGATGTGTTAATTAGCTCCTTGGTATGTGTTCCACAAGCAAATACGACACCTAAAAAGAAATGGCTGTGTTTAGATGCAAAAAGGAGGCGAAAAGTGAAGCTGAAAGCACTGTAGCACTTTTCGTTTGCTAGTGGTAAATATTGTCCTATCATGGGCTAACTAGGCTCAAAAGATTCATCTCGCAACGTACATCCAAACTGTGCAATTAGTTGTTTTGTTTACCCACATTTAGTGTTCCATGCATGCATCATTTGCTATATTTAATGTTTCGATGTGATGGAAAGTTTGGGGGAACTAAACACAGCCCATGCCCATGTATTAAAAAATAGCAATCCAGCACTCAAATGAAACACTGCTTAAGGCAAATCATTAAGAGCACATGAGCACGCACACAAAAACTCTCGACAAGCCTGCTCACACTAACATAGCAAAGCTGCAGTTTTGACCTCCCATGCCTAGCTCATAATATCATTCAAGCTCAGATTTTAATTACGCGGATTTCAGCAACCTCAACTCATGTTCAATCAATAACACAAGAAAGACACCAAACTGGGCACACTACACATGAGGGCACTTACAGTGGTATTGACATAGATGGTTAATTTAGGTGCATGGGAATTTAACTGCCAAATATTTCTCGAAAACAAACTAGCTACAGCCAAAAGCACCGCTAGGGCCAAATTGAACGGACTGAAGTACCTATCCCGAAAAAAAAAGGATTTGGTTGTCTACAGCCTCAAAATAACAGCATAGTAAAGATCCTATCCCACAAATTTTACTCTCGTAACAGTTGCCGTCTAGAAATCTAGGTCACACAATAAAAAAACAACTTAGCTAGGATGGATCTCCAACCTCCACCCCGTCACACCAGTGGGGCAGGGGCAGAGGGCGCCCAGTATAGAACATGCAATAATTTTTTTTTTTTTGCCAAAACTCGAAGTTAGCGTGTATCAGTGTATGATGCATGTATATACTAGTAATTGGCTCAGATCCGCACGCGCATAGCTTGTGGTGCTCGGTTCCGCGCAGCAGGAAGGGAAGAGAGAGGCCGGCGTACCTAGTGGATGACCTTCGCCGATGAAGGTGTCGCCCAGTCGCCGCCGCTGACCCTACAGCCGCTGCCGCCGGCGAGGGGCCACGACCACGAGACGGGAACGGGAGGATAGTTTGGGGAAAGAGAGGAAGCCTCTTGCCTCTTTGGTTCCCGGTCCGGACGAAGCGGCACGAATAAATTGGAGGATGAGTCTACATCCTTCGGGCCCACCACACCCCATATCGCAGTGAGGCCCAGTAAAGGCCCAGAGATATCCTAAACGATGACTTGTTCCCGGTCGTCGTCAACGCTCGGCCCCTCCCTCCCCCTCTGTCCCCGTCAGCACACCGTCGCCTACAGGGCTGGCTGCAGCACAGCCCCTCCATGCTAGCAACAGCGACAAGGACGACCGGGACGGGATGGATCATCGAGAGCTCGGCTAGTCGCCACACACCGCTCTCCTCTTTTTTCTCTCTTTTTTTTAAATAAAGGCAGGAGCGCTGCCGATTTATTTAAAAAAAAAGTAAATGTACATCACCACCTCCAGAGAGAAGAGCCACAAATAAGCCATCCGCGCCGTCGTCACCAACGATGTACCACGGCCAAAGTCGTAACCCGCTGCAAGCACAAGTGGCCGCCTGAACTCCTCCACCATGGGCTATCACTATCACGCCACACACCCTCGGTCGTCGATCCCCTGCTCCGACGTTGCCATGGTAGAAACTCTCGTCGCAACACCAATAAAACCACCGATCCTGGCCACTCTGCATGCGGGCCTCGCCTCATCCACCGCCTCACTCCTCTGCCAAGGACTCGGATATATGAACCTGTCTAGAGAGCAACACCTCCGTCCAGTCGTTGCCAAGATCATCACTGCACCAAGCGCGCCAGCCTGAAGCTACACCCCCCATGGGCCCTCTGCACCTCCCTGCCAACACGGATCAAGCACCCCCCATAGCCGCAACGCACAAGGCACACCACCAGCCAACCACCACCACTATCATTGGCCGAGATAGGTCTCCAGATGCGACGCCTTCAAGAAGGACACGACGCTAAAGACGCCGTCGTCGCTCGTCCACAAAGGACTAGGTTTTCACCTTAGGGTCCCTGCACTGCAGGACAAGATAACCCTCAATGATGCCCCCCAACAGGGAAAGCGACGCCGCGAGGGTGCCGCCACCATTGCCAATAATGGAGGCTTTCGCCCGGAACACCTATCCTGCATGCAAACTCTTGACCGATGATAGAAGCCGGCACTCCACCGCAACCACGATATCTCAATCAAGCCCGGCACAATCCAAGACGCCACCACAACACCATCTGCAAGCACCTGTCGGCCCCCAACCTTGCCACTATGGCGACGCTGGACCCTCAATGTCGACAAGGAAGAGAAGAGGAGCACCACCGTCATGACGAACACCCCCGTTGCCTATTGCGCCTCCGGCCTCACCATCACCCAACCCGACCACCAGGGCCCGGGACGGACAGAGCCAGCGGCTCCGGGCCGCCGCCTGAACCCAATCAGACCAGCGGCCTCTGTTCTCGTCCATTGCCTTCTTTCTGCACTGAGAAGCTCAGACCCACGGCCATTTATCTACGTGATGCAGGAGGCAGCAAAGCCGGGGTGGCACTTGCATGACAAGCTCGTTGACATGTGCATGATGCGTCATGTGGAATTCCTGGGTCAAATCATTAAACTTTTAAAAATTCTCTCTCTAAACTTCACTATTCACCTATCACATCAAATCTCTCTCCTCATGCATGGAGTACTAAACGTGGGTAAATAAAAAAAACTAGTTGCATGGTTTTAATGTACACGACGATACGAATCTTTTGAGCCTAGTTAGGTCATAGTAGGACAGTGTTTACCACAAATAAATAAAAAGTGCTACAGTATCCGGTGTGATTTTTTTACCTTATTTTTTCACCTTTTCTTAGGAACTAAACACCCTTGAGAAAAGAGAGAGATGCTAGGATGAGTCAGCAAGTCTACGGCTCTACGCCACGTGAGATCCTCGGCAGCTCTGCCGCGCGCACAAACAACCATGGAACCAGTAGAGGGAGCGATGATGATGATGTTTGAAAGATTTTGAGAGACGAGAGATTGGGTGTGTTTAGTTTTAAAAAGTGAAAGAGAAAGTTTGGTGAAAATGTCACATCGGATACTGTAGCGTACTGTAGCACTTTTCGTTTGTTTATAGTAAACATTGTCCTATCCTGACCTAACTAGGCTTACTTATAGCGTACTGTAGCACTTTTCGTTTGTTTATAGTAAACGAAATGTCTTACTTAGCAAGTATAGCACGGGTATGAAGGCTCAAAAAGGCTTGACACGGCTTAACTGCATTAGCACTTTTAGTTGGTTTATTTTAGCATTAACCAAATACTACAATTAAATGAATCTAGCAGAGGGTGGGAGACGCTGGTGGCTGGGCTGGCTCAGAGTAAAATATGAGGGAGCAGGAGCGGACCGGGTGGAAAGTTTAGGGAGCGAAAACGAACTCGGCCGTAACAACTTTTCTAGGGCTCAAAACACCGCGATTTTTACCCACCAGTCGCGTAAAAGTTCAAAGGAACTTTGCACCCAACCACGCACATCAACACTACCGAGGTGTGACGGCATAGGGACGCTACGAGGCTTTTCACAAGACACCCTAACAAGACAGTAGCCGTTATGGTACAACACAGGCAGCATGACCCAAGGCACCGAGAATGACGTACGCCTATGGAGTCCACCATAGGGGGGTCATTAGCGTCCATCGCGCGGCAACATGCGAACAAATAATTAAATGCGCAGACCATATCCATTATAGTCCTGGTGGCGACGACTGGCTCCTGGGTTGCCGCTTTAAGAACCAGTCCTTACGGAGAGACACTAGGGCCTGGCACGCAGCTGACGCCCTAGTTCCCTTAATGTTGAAGTAAACCGTTAAGTCAAGATTAACGATTAAATAAAGGTGACGCGCTGCGGAGGCGATGGCTGGGTTGGTGCTGAGGAGCGGTGGTGGCCGGCGGCTTAAGTAGGCCAAGGGGAGGCGCGGCGATGATGGGCGGCGCTGTGTGGGGAGGAGGCGCTGCGGAGGCGATGGCTGGGTTGGTGCTGAGGAGCGGTGGTGGCCGGCGGCTTAAGTAGGCCAGGGGGAGGCGCGGCGATGCTCGGGTGCCGAGGTGGCACAAACGTCGAGGGGGCGGCGCGGCGCGGCTCTGGAAGAGGCGCTGGTGAGGGAGAGGTGGGCCGGCGCGGCTGGCGGAAACTGGGCCGGGGCAGCTAGGGCCCAACTTGTCCGTGCTATAACTTGCCTTTATCCAACAGAGATACCGCTATTATGCGTCTTCAGCTCTTGCTCTTTTAATCTCGGATCGCTCGAACTGTGTTCCTTCTTCTTGAATTCTCTTGATGACGTTCATGGGCCGGCGCGGCTGGCGGAAACTGGGCCGGGGCAGCTAGGGCCCAACAGGCCGGAGCGTGGGCTCGGCTGCGGAAGGAGGGAAGGGGAGCAGCTGGGCCAGACGCTGGGCCTGCGGGAAGCCGACGCTGGCAGGCTGGGCTGCGGAGTGCGCGGGAGGAAGGGCTGGGTCGAGCGGCTGCACTGGAAAGAGTAGAGGGGGCAAAAGCGAGCCGAGGGGTAAAGTTCAGGGAGCGAAAGAGGAAACAATACAGAACTAAGAACAGTACACCAATCAAAAGAAAAGCTTTAAAAGAGCGCGCTAAAGGATAGGGCTTGGTTTTACGGTCACGGAGTTACGGTTACGGTTGAAAAGATACAACTATCGAAGGGTTTGTATTTTAATGAAAGACTATAAGCTTCATTTATTTTAATTTAAGTAAAATAATGTATAAATAATTAATACAAATTATATTTTATCCTGTAGAAAAGACGAGTAAACTTAATCATATTTTAATTGCAAATATTCAAGTACAAATTACTCCAGTTAAATTATTAAGTTAAAATAAAATATATGGGAGCATCTAATCGAATAATTTTATGAACCTTGTTGAACTAGTCATATTATTATTCACAACATATTTATGTTGATATTAATCAAATTCACATTTAATATGAAAAGCCGAAGTTGAATTCTAATTTGCTTTTAATTAGAAGAGATAGGGTTAAATAAGCATTAATCAAGTTAGAACTTGTTTATGAAAAACCGAGATATAACTTAATTGACTTTTATTTATAAAAATCATTAAATGAATATTAATCAAATTAATATTAACATGTAAAACCGAGTATAAACCTTAGTTGGATTAGAAAACACATTTAACTAGCCTTTAGTCCAATTAATATTAAATAAAATTTAGAAACAAAATAAATGTCAATTAACAGTGCTAACGAGTAGTTTAAGTTGATATGAATCTAACGCTACGAAAACAGATTAAATCGGATCTAAAACGCGGATTTTATCGTTAAAACAAGGTTGCGGGGATCTATTCAGGATTAGCTATAGCCGGCAGGGGTTAGTTTGCAAGATTCTGTATACTCAGTGAACAGTCGCTGGGAAAGGAGAAACCTCGGGGTTAGATCTGAAAAAGGACTCGGGTGGGATTTAAGTGTTGCAAGGGGATTCTTGAAGGGGGGTTTATGTAAAATGGCCAAGACACAGAAACAGATCAAATGTTTACTTGATTCTTCAGGGTCATCTTCTAATCAAAAAGGATTCAGGCCGCTCGTGGAGGGGGGAGCTAAAGCGGACCGAAAGGAAAGTCCAGGGGGCGAAAACAAACTCAGGCCGGAACAGTTTTTCTAGGGCTCAGACCAAAACGATTCAAACTCGAATTTAAATTAAATTTAAATTCTTATTTGAACCACACTCAACCAAAACTCTATGCAGCCAGCATGAATGCAACACTCAAGATAATTTATTTATAAATCGTAAATATTTTTTTACTACTATAAATTCCCTGTAAATTTAAACAAAGCTTGGAAAATTTTAGAAAATTTAGAAAATTATTGTATTAATTATGTTAAAGATTCACATCCCAAAATTCGAAAATTTTGGGGTGTGACAGGGAGAGAGTTCACTCACAGCCCTATGGGAAGCCCAGTGTAACACCCTAAAAATGCCTATTTTAAAAATTTAGTAATTAAATTGTCTTTTGGCTTCCGGGCTGGGCCGGCTCAGAGAAGAAAGGAGGGGGGAGCTAAAGCGGACCGAAAGGAAAGTCCAGGGGGCGAAAACAAACTCAGGCCGGAACAGTTTTTCTAGGGCTCAGACCAAAACGATTCAAACTCGAATTTAAATTAAATTTAAATTCTTATTTGAACCACACTCAACCAAAACTCTATGCAGCCAGCATGAATGCAACACTCAAGATAATTTATTTATAAATCGTAAATATTTTTTTACTACTATAAATTCCCTGTAAATTAAACAAAGCTTGGAAAATTTTAGAAAATTTAGAAAATTATTGTATTAATTATGTTAAAGATTCACATCCCAAAATTCGAAAATTTTGGGGTGTGACAGCTCTCCTCCACGCGCTGCCGTTCCGTGCGCCTCCGCCGGCCCCCTCCTCGCTCCCACGCCGCCGCGCTCCTCCACGCTCCTCCGAGGCTGGAGCTGGCGTTGCTGGTTGGTCCCCCGTCGGTCCCGTTGCGAGCGGCGGCACCGGCGCTGAGGGTGAGGGTGAGGACGGCCTCGTTGTGTGCCAAGCACGCGCCGCGCCAGGCCGCCGGGGCCCCACCGGGCGTGAGTGGAGCTGGAGCAGCAGAGCCAGCAGGTGGAGGCACCCCCACCGCAGCTGCACTTGAGCAGCAGCCATGGCTCGAGCTAGAAGAAGATCTTATGTCCCCTTCGGCTCCATGTTGCAGTAGGTACTTCACGGTGTTGCAATATCTTTTTTGGAATGTTGCCGCTCTATGATTTTTTTGGCTCAATGAAGGTTGTATGAAACGAGCTGATTTTTTCCATGTTGCAGCTGTAAAATTTTGATGTAATATCTTTGTCTCGATGTTGCATGAAGTTTGATTGGATGTTTCATATGAAATTTGATTTGACTTTTCATATGAAATCGAATGTTTCATGAAATATGCTCTGATGTTACAGCGGGAATTTTTACTCAACTCCAGTAGCAACTAGATGATATTCGATGGCGTGCGTTTCTGTACGTGCCCTGATGTTGCAACTGACGACTTTTCTTGTTGCAGATACTATTGTTTGATGTTGCATACGTTATTTTTAGATGTTGCAAAAATTTTACATGTTGCATGCAACATCGTACCCATGTTGCGGCGGGATTTTTTCTATGCTACGGTACCGTCGAAAAGGAATACTTGGCTGTGGTTGCGTCACGTCACCGTCCAATTTTTTGGTTCCCGTCGAACGTCCGGGCGCTAGCTTGACCGTAAGATTTTCTAAGAAAAAAAAATCCAACCCTAACTTCAGCATCCATATATCTAGCTTGGACGCTTGGTGTACTCCCTTTTTTCTAAATTATCAGTCATTCTAATTCTCTTAGAAAGTCAAAGCATCATTTATAATATTAAATAGAAATACTTTGAATATTGGAATTATGATCCTTTGTTCTGTCTTGTCCTCCAAGTCTTGCAACTCTATATATACCGCTCATACGCAATCTATTCTTCCTACGATACACCAGAAACTACCAGTCACCATACTAAGTGAGACAAGAAGAGTGAGTAGGCCAAGTGATGAATACTTACACTTTATAGAATGGTTTACAAGTTAAGAGGAGGGAGGGATGGGTGGGTTGGGGGGCACCTGCAGATCATGTGCCTTCAAAAAGTTTCCCTTGAAGACACTAGTTGGGCATTTTACAGCTAAATCAAACGATATTAGGCCAGTTCCATCAGTGTGGATTAAGGGCTCCCCATCACAATTGGTGACAATGTTCCCATGTTCATCCTGAAACATTCTGCCAAAAATAATTAATATATTCAAGAAGAACACTAGAGAGGAAAGATATGCATACCTTGCAGGGTTCATCTCCAATCATGCATCATCGATCCTAAATACCTAAAGGTATCTTTCTCGGCCACCACTTGCCCATCAAGCCTGACATCTCCATCTTCATATCTAGTCCCACTGAAATCGCACATCATCCTAAATACTTTGAATATAAACTTAATAAAATATTAATGAATTATTTATTATCATAGACATTAATGTTTTATTGTCCATGTTCAAGAAGGCGCTAGGCGCTATCTAGACGGTGACCCACCGCCTAGAGCCTAGACGCGCCTAGGCGGGATTAAGCGTTTCAAGGCGTTTTTCTAGACGTTGTTTTATACATACATATACGCTCCAATACACCTCGTATACCTCTAAAAGAAAAGAGAAAACAGAGATTATTGGGTCTTAAGTCGAAAATAAAGGCCCATTAACAGCCCACCCGGCCACCCTATCCCACCTCCTACCACTACCGGCCCATCACAGCCCACCCAACCACCTTATCCTCATCCTCCCCAGCCCCCTCCTCTCACTCGACGCCCCTTCCTCCCGACTCAGCTGCCGTCGCCGTCGGTTCCCCTCTCCCTCCTCTCTCTCTCTCTCACCGCCGCACGCCCGAGGCTCCTCCTCTCCCACTGACGACCTCCGCCCGACGCTCCTATGCTCCTGCGCCTGCCGTCCGCCGCCGCCCGAGGCTCCTCCTCCCCCACCGACGACCTCCGCCCGACGCTCCTCTGCTCCTAGAGGTCGGATTCCGCCGTCTATGGGCTGGCGCCGCCTAGGGTACCGCCTACCCCCAAGGCAAGACGGTACCCCTGCGTCTAGCGCAGAGGCGCGCCCAGACGGCCGCGGAATACGGCCTTCTTGAACAGGGTTTATTGTATATATTTTATCAAACTTAATATGCTTTGCTTTGATTTATAAAAATTAAAATAACTAATAATTTGAAACCCACGGAGTAGTCCCTAAGTCACGTGTACGTACTTTTTTTTATCCCTCGAACAAACTTAAAGTAGACAGCAGGCTAGAGTAGAGCCACAGAGAGGCAGGCCAAGGCCAATGCACTCCTATGCTTTTGTAGGTTGCCAGTATGGAGCTTTTTTTTTCTTTGGTCGGGATTTGAGCTCTCAAAAATATAGAATAATATTGCTTCGTGACTTTTAATCTTTTTTCATGGTTCCAAAATTAAACTATCGAGAAACAAATATAAAAAAATCGAGAAACTAGAAACTAGAAAGACGCCGAGAACGATGAAGGAAAGCCAACTGGCTGTTGACTTCCTTCCTCAACATTCCTCCCTTCACCAAACAACTGGGGCCAACTTTTAGCGCTAGCGAAGAGGCCGCGGACGGGAGGATCTTGACTGCGAAGTAGGCAACCCGAATTCCTCTATCTCCCGCAGCGGGAGTCCAAGCTTTTGATGACGGCGGCCGTCGCAGATGGCCACCAAGCGAGCCTACAAGCTCCGTATCCTCCGAATTTCCGGTTTGGTGATTCTGAATCGGATTAATCGAAGTTGGATTGGTATTGCCTGCTTGTTTGAATCGATGCAGTTAAGTTTTGGTTGGATTGGATTCGCTCGCGGTGATTGACTGCGGGCCTGCTTCTGGGTTTCGGGTTGTTCTGGTGTTCACTGTTCAATGTTCTTTTTTTTTTGGCGAGCCTGTGAGAATTGGTGGAGCGCGGTGCAGGTGTGGCATCGGCATCTAGGGACCTACTTACTAGTGAAGCTGTGATAGAATGAAATTTAGTGCTGCGATCGGAAACAGTATAGCGAAGTTCCAGACCTGGAATAGTACAGTTTTCTGCTAAATATCAAACTAATTTTGCTTGGCTGGGTTAACCCGAGAGAGGAGACTAGTTCTATTGTCTGCCAGGAAAGGTGACTTTGGTGCTCTGTAATTTGGTATTTGTGTGATAGGTTGTATCAGTTGCTGTAAATGGTATCATTCTGTAGGTTCTGAATTCTGATTTATGAAGTCCTCACATCTAGCATATGAAAATTTGAAAGGATCAATTCAGAATGTCCAGATGTCATACTTATTATTTCATTCCATCAAGAACTTAGGTGCTTGCACAGAATGAATGGTTCAGCTAATGAATCAAAATTATGACACCACTAAAATGACTGATGCTTCTTGAAGGAGTGTTTGACTTCATACTAACTAGTTCTCTTCATTATCATGGATAATGCTGCTACTGGTATGAACTTAGTGTTACCCTGTAAATTGGTGATGGGTGTCATTTGATATCAATAACTGCAACCTATTATATGAAAGTTGGGAAGATCAATTCAGAATCTCCAGATGTCATACTTGTTATTTCTTTCCATTGTGTACATAGGTCTTAGGTGCTTGCATAGAATGAATGGCCAGCTACTGAAATAAAATTATGGCACCACCAATAATTCATCTATTGTTTTTCCCCTTTATTCAAAGAGTGCTCAACTCCATAATAACTAGTTCTCTTCGTTGAGAATGTAGGTGCTATCGTATTCAAGAAAAAGAATGTAGGTGGGCATAGCCTGGATAGTGCTTCTACTGGTATGAACTTAGTGTTAGCGTGTTACCCTATAAATCGGTGTCATTTGGTGTCAAGAACTACAAGCCGACCGAGCGTCTCGCCCCCAAGGAGCGTCCGCCGCCGGCCCTGTTCTCCGCCTCCCGCCGAAATCCGACCAACACCGTCCGTCCCGCCGATGGTAAGCGCCTCCGTAGACTTGCCACTCCCCTCTTCGCCCGCGCTGGCGCCCTAACCCCGGAATCGCCGGCGAGCCGACGAACACGGACGCCGGCGAAGTCCTCTGTCTGTGTAAAGGAAGGAGATGGTCATTTTGCAGCTAGGCCCCGGAAAAATGCGAAATCCCTAGATCCAATCTTGTGTCTTGGCACTTTCGCAGAAAACCCCCTAGAACTATCAAACTTCTGCACATAAATCCCACCCGAGTCCTTTTCAGATCTAACCCCGAGGTTTCTCCTTTCCCAGCTACTGTTCACTGAGTCTACAGAATCTGCAAACTAACCCTGCCGGCTATAGCTAATCCTGAATAGATCCCCGCAACCTTGTTTTAACCATAAAATCCGCGTTTTAGATCCGATTTAATCCGTTTTCGTAGCGTTAGATTCATATCAACTTAAACTACTCGTTAGCACTGTTAATTGACATTTATTTTGTTTCTAAATTTTATTTAATATTAATTGGACTAAAGGCTAGTTAAATGTGTTTTCTAATCCAACTAAGGTTTATACTCGGTTTTACATGTTAATATTAATTTGATTAATATTCATTTAATGATTTTTATAAATAAAAGTCAATTAAGTTATATCTCGGTTTTTCATAAACAAGTTCTAACTTGATTAATGCTTATTTAACCCTATCTCTTCTAATTAAAAGCAAATTAGAATTCAACTTCGGCTTTTCATATTAAATGTGAATTTGATTAAATATCAACATAAATATGTTGTGAATAATAATATGACTAGTTCAACAAGGTTCATAAAATTATTCGATTAGATGCTCCCATATTTTTATTTTAACTTAATAATTTAACTGGAGTAATTTGTACTTGAATATTTGCAATTAAAATATGATTAAGTTTACTCGTCTTTTCTACAGGATAAAATATAATTTGTATTAATTATTTATACATTATTTTACTTAAATTAAAATAAATGAAGCTTATAGTCTTCATTAAAATACAAACCCTTCGATAGTTGTATCTTTTCAACCGTAACTCCGTTAGATCTCCACGTGACCGTAAAACCAAGCCCTATCCTTTAGCGCTCTTTTAAAGCTTTTCTTTTGATTGGTGTACTGTTCTTAGTTCTGTATTGTTTGCTTGCTTGTTTAGCTGCTTGTTGTTGATTGCTGCGAGTAGATGAACGTCATCAAGAGAATTCAAGAAGAAGGAACACAGTTCGAGCGATCCGAGATTAAAAGAGCAAGAGCTGAAGACGCATAATAGCGGTATCTCTATTGGATAAAGGCAAGTTATAGCACGGACAATACTTGCTACCTACCACACCTTTAATACATTAATTACTGCATTTTGCATGTGTCTAAATTGTTTCCCATTAAGGTTGTACCTAGATTTATTTATCTTGTACCTTGATTTACCTGGGTTTATGCATATGGGTAGAATCTTTGCTATGCGTAGCTACTGTCACCTTTATTTAATCGTTAATCTTGACTTAACGGTTTACTTCAACATTAAGATATAGTGAACTGTAAGGGACTGTCAGCTGCGTGCCAGGCCCTAGTGTCTCTCCGTAAGGACTGGTTCTTAAAGCGGCAACCCAGGAGCCAGTCGTCGCCACCAGGACTATAATGGCTCTGGCCTTGGACAAGTAGCTTGTACGGCTCTAGCTTGACAGTAGTTACCGACGGCCGACGGCGTTGTGGGAAGCATAGGTGAGAGTATGGTTTGATCCACCGAGGGCGGTTTAACGTCGGCTATGTCCCTGTGAGACACAGTCCCGTGTTGGGAGTCCTTGGACTGGGAACTCTGCGCATTTAATTATTTGTTCGCATGTTGCCGGCGATGGACGCTAATGACCCCCTATGGTGGACTCCATAGGCGTACGTCATTCTCCGGTGCCTTGGGTCATGCTGCCTATGTTACCATAGCGGCTACTGTCTTATAGGGTGTCTTGTGAAAAGCCTCGTAGCGTCCCTATGCTGTCACACCTCGTAGTGTTGATGTGGCGTGGTTGGGTGAAAGTTCCTTTGAACTTTTACGCGACTGGTGGGTAAAGAGCGAAACCTCTGCAGAGTGTAAATCTATCATGATAGCCTTGCTCAGGGTCACGAGCGGCCTGGATCCTTTTTGATTAGAAGATGATGTTTATTTATGATTAATGTCACTTACACTTATTAAATTGGGTTACAACCGAGATTCATTTAATTGTAGTATTTGGTTAATGCTAAAATAAACCAACTAAAAGTGCTAATGCAGTTAAGCCGTGGTCAAGCCTTTTGAGCCTGGGGGCGAGACGCTCGGTCGGCGAGACGGCAACGGAGACCGGCGGCGGAGATACGGCTCGGATCGGGGAAGCTTGCGGTGACCGTGGCTTGGCCCGCCAGTCACCGAGACGGCCGGGATTGCGGGGAAGGCGGCGGCGGCTCGCAGCTCCGCGTGGGGAGTGGTGCTCCGGTGGCGGAGCGACGGCTTGAAGCGGCGGGATCAGTGCGGCTTGACGCGGGGAATGCTGTGGTGGCCTTGGCTTGCTTCGAGGGCGACAATGCTCGACGAGTCGCCGGCGATGGCGTCGGCGGCGGAGCTCGGCTCCGAGGAGCACTGGTGGGCGGCGCTGTGTCATCTAGGGACCTACTTACTAGTGAAGCTGTGATAGAATGAAATTTAGTGCTGCGATCGGAAACAGTATAGCGAAGTTCCAGACCTGGAATAGTACAGTTTTCTGCTAAATATCAAACTAATTTTGCTTGGCTGGGTTAACCCGAGAGAGGAGACTAGTTCTATTGTCTGCCAGGAAAGGTGACTTTGGTGCTCTGTAATTTGGTATTTGTGTGATAGGTTGTATCAGTTGCTATAAATGGGATCATTTTATAGGTTCTGGTTTATGAAGTCCTCACATCTAGCATATGAAAATTTGAAAGGATCAATTCAGAATGTCCAGATGTCATACTTATTATTTCATTCCATCAAGAACTTAGGTGCTTGCACAGAATGAATGGTTCAGCTAATGAGTCAAAATTATGACACCACCAAAATGACTGATGCTTCTTGAAGAAGTGTTTGACTTCATACTAACTAGTTCTCTTCATTATCATGGATAATGCTGCTACTGGTATGAACTTAGTGCTACCCTGTAAATTGGTGATTGGTGTCATTTGATATCGATAACTGCAACCTATTATATGAAAGTTGGGAAGATCAATTCAGAATCTCCAGATGTCATACTTGTTATTTCTTTCCATTGTGTACATAGGTCTTAGGTGCTTGCATAGAATGAATGGCCAGCTACTGAAATAAAATTATGGCACCACCAATAATTCATCTATTGTTTTTCCCCTTTCTTCAAAGAGTGCCCAACTCCATAATAACTAGTTCTCTTCGTTGAGGATGTAGGTGCTATCGTATTCAAGAAAAAGAATGTAGGCGGGCATAGCCTGGATAGTGCTTCTACTGGTATGAACTTAGTGTCAACCCTATAAATCAGTGTCATTTGGTGTCAAGAACTACAATGATGACTAGCCATGCTGAGTATTCTACTCAAGATTTCCATCAATATTTTCCTTGTGGAAAATGTGTATTTAGATACTTAAAAAGATGTATTATGAAATAAACTTTAAACATATTGTGATGCAATCATAGTAATCCAAAACATTATATTATATCTTTGAATATCATCTGAAGAAAGTAAATTGTGAAAGAAGACTTTGAATTTTTTGTGGTAGTATGCAATCGTCTATATATCTTGTTTCCTTGACAATGGTCAGAGGAGTTTGTTGCACATGCTTCCAATGTCAATTGTGCCAAGTTTGGGAAACGGACATCAAGGATCCTCATCACCGGTGGGGAGGATCTGAAGGTCAATCTTTGGGCTGTAGGGAAACCCAGGTCCCTCCTGGTAATTTCCTATAGAATCTTCTGCTAGTTGATGTTTAGCATCATTCTCGCTTTTTCTTGAGAGTCAACTATCTACTTCAAGTGATTGTATTTGTAAATTGCAGAGCTTATCAGGCCTTACAAGTCCAGTTGAGTCAGTAAGCTTTGACTCTTCTGAAGTTACGGTAGGTGCTGGTGCTGCAAGTGGAACAATAAAAATATGGGATGTTGAGGAGACGAAAGGTATGAACTGATACTTTGTACTTTGTTGCATTTTGCATTGAAAACATAAACTGCTTTGATATTGTGCACAATGCACAGTTGTTCGGACTTTCACTGGGCACAGATCGAATTGTGCATCGCTTGATTTCCATCCTTTTGGAGAATTCTTGGCCTCTGGGTCTTCAGACACAAACTTGAAAATATGGGATATTCGAAAGAAGAGATGCATTCACACATACAAGGGCCATACCCGGCGAATTGATGTGCTTAAATTTACTCCTGATGGTCGATGGATTGTTTCTGGAGGGGCTGATAACTCAGTGAAGGTAAAATTTTGAGCATGTCCAAAATATAATACATAAAAATCCAAAATCGTAGCACCGAAAATTTAAGGTATGCCCACAACTTGGCTGTTGTCGAAAAGATGTACAATATCATAGTGTTATTAACAGAAAATATAGATTAGATTTCCTAATCACTGAAACATTGTTTAACATGTCTTGCTAGGTCTGGGATTTGACAGCTGGAAAACTCTTGCATAACTTTAGTCTTCATGAAGGTCCAGTCAACTGCTTAGATTTTCACCCCCAAGAGTTCTTATTGGCTACAGGTTAGATTACGGGTTCTGTTTTATGAAGACTGTATATATTCACAGTGAATTTTTCCTGGGACGACATTATCTCCTTTTTTTATAATATTTTTTTTATTTTTTATTTTTGATTTTAAATCCCTCATGCTTCTTATTTGTACATCATCTGGAGATCTAAGTTCATTCAGTGCTGTTCTTTTCAAAACTTTTGCAGGTTCAGCTGATAAGACTCTTAAATTTTGGGACCTCGAGACTTTTGAGTTGATTGGTTCTTCTGGACCTGAGGTACTTAGAAAGTGAATTTGTTCATGTCCCAAATTCAAGCTTTCCTATGTTTAAATTATGAATCAACATAGCGCTTGAACCCAAGGCCAAAAGTTTCTCCGAGAAGGCTACAATTTTAAAAGTTGTATTTAAGCAATCATGTGCTTGGATTAAATGAAATATATTTGAACTAATATATACCATTATGATTTTTTTTTTAAATAATGTGAACCGTTTTGAGCATTGGTTTGTCTGCCCAAATATGATCCGTTACAAGGATTCAAGGAATACATAAAGTCAGCATGAAGCACCAGTTTTTATGTATCTCTGGGGTTATGAAATAGTACCAGTGGTGGAATAAAAGTGACCAATTATACAGCAGTCAGACCAAAGATTGCACCATACAAAAGACCTAGATGAAACAGCTATTATTAAGATTATATAGTGTAATTGTTTTTCTGTGAAACAACCTTTTAGATTTGAGGTCTATTGAAATAGGTATATTGGTACATATTTTTTGTCTTTTTGATCTACTGTAAGATTATTCACAGGCCAAATACAGACACCTGTTGTATTTGAGTTTCATGCAGTAGATGCTAATTTTTCTGTCCATTCACTACTTTGTTTCTTTTCTTTCATATAATTAACCTTTCCCTGCTTAATGCAGAACAGCCGAGAATACTTTGAGCCGGTATGGTTTCTGATCATCAATTTCTTCATATCATCATATTGACATATTCTGGAATTTCTGTGTGGAAATGAATGAGAGTGCTTGTTGGAAACAAAGCAAATGAATACATGAAAGCTTAATGGTAGCTGTCCTCAATTTTCAGGCTAATGTAGTTCGTTCTATGAAATTCAACAGTGATGGTAAAACACTTTTTTGTGGATTACATGAAAGCTTAAAGGTAGATGCCATACTGATTAATCACGCC
Source organism: Echinochloa crus-galli (assembly GCA_900205405.1). NCBI lineage: Eukaryota > Viridiplantae > Streptophyta > Magnoliopsida > Poales > Poaceae > Echinochloa > Echinochloa crus-galli. The sequence continues at coordinate 2,131,457 of OAMR01000103.1, forward strand.
CTCATTTCATTCTTCTGGATAATAGCAGAACAAAGTTCATTACATATTATCACTTTGCTTGTAGGTTCTGTCCTGGGAACCCATCATATGTCATGACGTGGTTGATGTAGGCTGGTCCACGTTAGCAGATCTAACTGTTGATGGAGGAAAACTTCTTGGTTGCTCATATAACCAAAATTGTGTTGGTGTATGGGTTGTGGATTTGATGGTATGATGTATCCATAATTTACTAAGTTAGCAGTTGAGTTGTTTCTTTCTGACATGGTACCAAATAAATTTTCAGAGATATGAGCCATATGCTGATAGTAGTGCTGGATCGCACTTAAACGGAAGTGTAGATAGGCTAATTCAATCGGATAATAGCATATCGTCGGTGTTTGGTAGACTTTCAGTTTCCAGAAACCCAGGTACTTAAAGCAGCTACCACATTTCTTATTATTAGAACTTATCTGTTTGTTATCTTCTGCACTCTAAAACCATATGTACCTTTGTACTTCTTGAAACAGCCAGTGAAACTAGTTCAGATACCTTGCTTGAACCCTCAATGTCTGCTTCAAAAGTTCCTGTCTCAGCTTCTTCTGCATTACAGAAGAGATTGGCAAAGCCACCTGCAAAAGGGGGTCTCCACCTCACGAGATCTGATTCTGCACCTCTCCTCTCTCCAAGAGTTAGATCGAACCCAAATTTCCTTGGCGGCCAGAACAGACAGCCAACTGCTTTTGTACCTTCACCAGCACCAATAGTTCTCTCTAAAGTGGATCTCTCTTCAGATGCTGGAATGCTTTCTCACAATTCACATGCGCCGGCAGCCGCCATGTATACATCGAGGTCCCATATTTCAGGTTATGGCAGTGAGGAATCATCTTTTGTACCTGTTCTTGCCCCGTGTCATAGCTCTAAGGGAAATGCTGATCCCATTCTCAGTGGAGCTGCCACAAGTGAGTTACCGGTTATTGAGCCTCAAAATATAGAAAAGGTAGGTTTAGCTGCCAATCATGGCAAGGAAAGTGGCAAGTTGGTACCTATAATTGATTTAAGGAGCTCAAAGATGGTTGAAGAAGTTGTCTGTAGAAGAATAACTGATGGTGTAGATAGGCTAATTCAATCGGATAATAGCATATCGTCGGTGTTTGGTAGACTTTCAGTTTCCAGAAACCCAGGTAGTTAAAGCAGCTACCACATTTCTTATTTTTATAACTTATCTGTTTGTTATCTTCTGCACTCTAAAACCATATGTACCTTTGTACTTCTTGAAACAGCCAGTGAAACTAGTTCAGATACCTTGCTTGAACCCTCAATGTCTGCTTCAAAAGTTCCTGTCTCAGCTTCTTCTGCATTACAGAAGAGATTGGCAAAGCCACCTGCAAAAGGGGGTCTCCACCTCACGAGATCTGATTCTGCACCTCTCCTCTCTCCAAGAGTTAGATCGAACCCAAATTTCCTTGGCGGCCAGAACAGACAGCCAACTGCTTTTGTACCTTCACCAGCACCAATAGTTCTCTCTAAAGTGGATCTCTCTTCAGATGCTGGAATGCTGTCTCACAATTCACATGCGCCGGCAGCTGCCATGTATAGATCGAGGTCCCATATTTCAGGTTATGGCAGCGAGGAATCGTCTTTTGTACCTGTTCTTGCCCCGTGTCATAGCTCTAAGGGAAATGCTGATCCCACTCTCATTGGAGCTGCCACAAGTGAGTTACCAGTTATTGAGCCTCAAAATATAGAAAAATTAGGTTTAGCTGCCAATCATGGCAAGGAAAGTGGCAAGTTGGTACCTATAATTGATTTAAGGAGCTCAAAGATGGTTGAAGAAGTTGTCTGTAGAAGAATAACTGATGATGTAGGATATAAAAAAGTAGTCCCAGAAAATAATTTGAGAGGCAATCCAGATATTGACTGTATAAGGAGGAGTCCAGAAAGCCCAAAGGAGCATGCGCATAGATTTCTGTCAAAGCCTATTGGTAGATGCCATACTGATTAATCACGCCCTCATTTCATTCTTCTGGATAATAGCAGAACAAAGTTCATTACATATTATCACTTTGCTTGTAGGTTCTGTCCTGGGAACCCATCATATGTCATGATGTGGTTGATGTAGGCTGGTCCACGTTAGCAGATCTAACTGTTGATGGAGGAAAACTTCTTGGTTGCTCATATAACCAAAATTGTGTTGGTGTATGGGTTGTGGATTTGATGGTATGATGTATCCATAATTTACTAAGTTAGCAGTTGAGTTGTTTCTTTCTGACATGGTACCAAATAAATTTTCAGAGATATGAGCCATATGCTGATAGTAGTGCTGGATCGCACTTAAACGGAAGTGTAGATAGGCTAATTCAATCGGATAATAGCATATCGTCGGTGTTTGGTAGACTTTCAGTTTCCAGAAACCCAGGTACTTAAAGCAGCTACCACATTTCTTATTATTAGAAGAGAATCTTTGGGTGCTGGGGACAATAACTGTTTTGGCTCGGTATGCACTGAAAGTGTCAAGTCTAATGAAGTTGGTAGCTCATACAGCACGTCTTGTTTTGATAAACAGAATTCTGGTGCTGCCAACATAGACATAAATGAAGTTATTGGAACGAGCCACTGGATGGAATCAAGTGGAAGGCACGCTGTGGAACATCGTAAGTTATGTTGTGACTTAAATTGTTCTTTGGGTTTCAGTCTCCTTCAGAATTATCACCAAGCTCTTTGGTTGGAATAGGACCTTACTCTTCTAAATATGATAGCATCCAGAATGTGCCAACATCATACGGCTCGGTATGTTTACTTCCAAGATTGTGTCATTTGGACCAATGTTAATTTAGTTGATATATAACACATAATGCACCTTTTCTGTACTGTTTTCTGTAGAGGTTGCACCCTTCCCTTCCTGGAAAACATAGAGATGAAGATGATATGTATGGTCTAATGGAAAACCATAAAGACTTTATTCATGTAATGAAGTCTCGGCTATAAGAAAACTAGAGGTATAAAGAGGTCCAGAATAAGATCTACTCGGTAGTTATCAAGAATTCATTTTCTGGTGTGAGACACAATTATGTTATGTATATTGCGTATGGTGTTGCTATGTGTTACACTGATATTTGCAGGTGGTTTATCGGTGTTGGCAAAGAGATGATATAAAGGGATCTCTTGATGCTACATGGAGAATGTTGGATTTTGCTGTCTGTACTCTTGACTACCCCTCTTTGTTGTAGTTTTGTACTACAATTTCTGACATGTTCTCTACTCTTGTAGGTCACTGCTGATGTAGTTAACGCTCTAATGGAGAATAGTAATTGTATCACTTTAGATATTTGTGTTTCTCTCCTTGGTCTTACCTCCAGTCTTCTTGAAAGCACATATGAAAGGTAATTTCTCATATTTACTCTTAATTTGTGAAATATTAGAATTGTGGGATTATTAAGATTTGACCTTGCTATTGTATGTTCGTTGATTATTTGAGTTCAACCTGACTAAATGCTTTGTGGAGATGTAATGGAAGGAGAATCTGACTATACCATCTCCCTTCCTGAAAAGGGTTGGAACTTTTAATATGCATATATCACATACTGTTCAAGGTTCAGACTTCAGTCGAATTGTAGCACTGGCTGGCCACTGTATTCTTGTCTATGACCACTTGTATAGAATTGTGCATCGCTAGAATAAAATATTTGCACAATTTATTTTTCCAATTCACATGAGTCATGGGTCCCATGGTTCGATGCATGAAGTCTTATGGGTTTTTGTAAGTTGTAACTGAACAGTTTAGCTATCATGTACCAAGATCAAGCGCTAATCTGTTATAAAAAAGAGAAGGCCCAATGCTGAACCTGACATGACTTCACTAATGGTAGCACCAATAGCATAATTTATCGGTGCACACAGTGGATTGTGCAATCTTTAACTGCCTTTCCACAGTTTTAAGCTTGTTGTTCACAGTTTGTAGATGAGGTTGCAGTATGAAAAATGATTGCTAATATAAATTGCAACAGTAACCATTTTGTTAAAAAAGTGAAAGCTAATGGTTAATGTGGGTTGACATTTTCCGATGCAGGCATCTGAGCATTGCCTTGGGGATGATTCTGAGTCTTGTTAAGAGCTTTGGGGCCACTATTTCTTCAGCTTTGTCTTCTACGCCGCTTGTTGGTGTAGACCTTGAGGCAGAGCAGAGGTATTTTCCTCCTTTCCTGCCTCATATTCATACAAGGAACTTTGCTTCACTAGTGCATATCTTGCTAGGTTGGAGCGGTGCATTATATGTTTCCAAGAGCTGAAGAAGGTGAGCGCCTGCCTCAAGTCGCTGACAAGGTAAACTTAACTTGCACTGAGTATCTCATGAAACCTGGAAACATCATTCAGTTCAGTGGTCTGAAATAATTGATGCCTCTGGGCATCCTTTTGCAGGCGGCAGGGCGAGGTCGGGAGATCAGCTCTGGAGCTCTCCCTTTTTCTTCAGGATATCTTTCAACTGTCAAGCGTGTAAACAGTGACCGTGCCGCAACCAATAGGATTAACGACTATAAACACCCCCCCCTATTTCCTTTGGTCATGTCCGCAGATACATAGGATTAACAACTATAAACAGAAGAAATATATAGAAATTTCACAGGTGTAGAAAATCTAAGGTGTCATATACTAGCTGAGTGAGTTTTGAAAATAGAATAGGATATAGCAGAGTGAAGCATCCAGGTTTTATCTTTTCCCCCTCCATCTCTACGATATATATCCACATAGGTTCTCTGTACATATACTTTTTTCAACTTTCATATCTGTCAATTTGCTATAGTTTCGTCTTTTTTCCCCATTTTGTTTCGTTTATTAGCTGAGCAATGCTATCGACTCTGTGTTCTACACCTGCAATTAGGAATAGCTCGTTCCAGTAATTGTTTGGTTTTACCTGCGAAATATTAATCCCAACAATGAGTTAGAGACATGCCGAACGCTAATGAAAAACGTGCCGAGGAACGGTCGCGAAAAAGACATGCCGAACGCTATTACTTGTAATGTTGGAACTTGGAAGTTGACAGAGTAGAATGTGTTTCATGAGCAGCAGGTCCGTAGGCTGGGGCGGACGTAGACCAAGCAGCCGCCACTGGATATGGGCCATTGGCCCTAAAAGGCAGGTCTCCCGCGGCCCGGATCGTGCGGAGCGGATGCGGAAAACCTATGTAGCTTCCGGATGGATTCCGATGTTTGAGATTCGTGCGGCTCGTCTTCCTCCTCGAGTGCGCGCTCGAACGCCGCCGTCGCCGGCGGGACAACGAGGCCGGAGGTGCAATGGCTGGGTGGAGGGTGGGAGACGGTGAGGGCGCCACCAGCCGCGGGTTGTGGTCGAGGCCAGCGGCGGTGGCAGCGGTTAGGGTTTTAGGGTTTTCGGGGGTGCGGAGTTTCATGACCGTCGGACATAGAGAAGAAAAGGTTGGGGGCAGCGGAGGACCGGTGATGGTGGCGGTTCGGCCAAGCGGTGGTCGGACAACTGGCGGGTGGCGTCAACACCCTCCGGGTTGGGAAGGGCGGGAAGGTAGAGCGGCGGTGGACAGTGGGTGGACGACGTGGCAGCCGCCGGCCGAGGCAGCGGTAGAAGGGGCGGGGTAGAGCCGGCGTGAGGAGGAAGGTGGTTACTAATGGGCCGTCATGGGACCAGTAGTGAGCAAGAATGCTTATGACCGTTCATCAGTCCATTGTTTTATTGACGAGGAATCGGTCAGATTTTGTATTTGTCATAATATGCATCGCCTTCCGCAGGGGCGATGATTCGATTTGAGTGCGCAACGTTGCCCAGGCTTTGGCCACTGGGGAAGGCCTAATCCAAGGCTTAAAAATTGAGAAATGGTCCAAATAGTTTTGAGATTTTTGCTTTGGTCCTTTTTATTTTTCAGATATGCCCCTGGCACGTTTCACGCTGCCCCCTACGTCTTCTGTTTAGGTCCTTTTTCTTTTCTAATATGCCCTTGGCGCATTTGATTTTGCCCCTTCACATTTCTGAATATCGTGTCCCTACTCCGTTCCACAACATAAAACACGTACGTAATTCAAGATTCAAACTTTAAAAGTTTTGACATTTAGTTAATCTTTCATTATAAAAGCTTTATCTAATAAAAATAATACCATTGGATTTGTATTTAAAGTACTTTTATATAACTATTATTTTATTACTATAAATATTATAGTATTATAGATATTAAGAGTCAAACGTTGATATAGGAGACTGCCATATTTTGAGATGGAGGGAGTACAGCCTAACCGGTACAGCCTAATCAGTCCCAGGGCGCTTGTATTTCCAGATTCAATATTTCTTTTGTTGACTTTCTTTTGGCATATACTATACGCTCACGAAGCTAAAACAAAATCTTAAATATGCATGGACAGATCAGTGTTCAGACTTAAGATCACAATTAACATCTGTTTGAAACTACTTTTCGGTAAATTATTTTTTCAAGACAGAAGTATATCACCGACTAAAGGCACACAAACAGCCATCCAGCACTAAAATTTCCGAAATCGAAACATTTCATTCAAACAGAACCAGTCATTGCATAATACATGCTCGGTGGCAGAACTGAGCCATCCAATTCTCACAAGTTACATGCCAAAATGGTAGAATTACAATTTGCTCAATGAATTACCATGCAATTTTGGCAATAACCATCACTTTGTGTACAAAAACATCAAGTCCTGTTAAAAGATTGCTGTGAACCTGATGGAGGTTGTGCAGGTGGGGGTGGGGGGAGTGAAATCTGCATTTGCATTGCCATAGGCATCTGTGCTAGAATACCCCTTCCATCACCTCGATCTGACATGCCTGGATTCATGGAGCCATCAGGAATGCCCCCAAAACCAGGCTGCATGAAGGCCATACCACCACCACCCTGAGGATCACCCGCACCACCATCAGCCATTCCCTGCCCAAGGGCCATCGACTGAAATGGATTACCCACCAGTCCCATAGCCCATGGGCGCTGAAGCCCCTCAGGGAAGCTCATAGTACCGCCTGGAGGCTGGACACATGACATGGAACTTTGATCAGATCCAGTATCCGGTAGTTGCATTTGGAAAGGGGCAGCAAAGAACTGAGGGTTTCCATCTTGCTGGAGAGGGTAATTGAATGGTGCATTGGGGATCATAGGCTGATTCATGTTCATGGGCACCATAAAGTTTGCCTGATGAGGAGGAATAGGAGGAAACATAAAAGGAGAATTAGCCATCAATTGTTGCTTGTCCTGAGTACTGTGGTCAGATTCTTGGCGCAGCGGAGTTGCTGCCCCGGGGCTCTCTTGGCGTGACTGAGAAGCCCAGTTGTAGGGCCGGTCAAATCCTTGAGGTGGGTTGTTCTCGGCCTGACTATCCCCTGGCGGATATGAGTGACGACCATGGAATGACGGCGGTTTTGAAAGCGTTGCGGGCCTCAGTGGGGTTTGCTCCCTGGACTGGTGGTAGCGGGAGCGTTCTTCACGATCTTGCATGTGAGAAGCTGAAGTGGGTGAAACACCTGGCCTTGGAGGAGCCCGTGCAGTTGACATTTCAGGCATTTGAGATTGTCTTTGAGTATCCCCTGCAGAAGCACGGGAGATGTTAGGAGCATCTGACTCGTTACGTTCTTCCTTCTCTACATTAGTTTGTAGGAGGTTGGCATGGGCTTCAGGCACGTGAGACTCAAAATCCGCTTTCTTAAGGAAAGACTTGAGACACATTGGTGCAGCACAGATGAAAATCCCTTCCATCATTTTCACACTCTGTATCTTCTGAATGCGCTCGTCACATCTGCAGCAGTAAACAGAAGTTCCAAATAGACAGACTTAGACCAAGCTAAACTCTATAAGAGAAGCACAGTAACTATCTGTATAAGAATTGAAGGCACAACATTTCCAGCATTACATTTGATTATGTGTTTTAAGAGTAGAGGATATGGCAATTTTCAACCAATAACGGAATAACCATATCTATCAGTCCAAGTGAACAGAACATATCATATGTGCGCACGGCAATAAACTAGGATAGAAAATAATTTGAACAGCACCACACAACATGTGCATGCCGATTGCGATATCTTAAGAAAAGCAACACCACCATCAGTCAATGCTCAGAATTGGTAAAGCAGATTTAATAGAGCAAGCTCTATCACTACTGTGAATGTGAGAACGAGACAAAAGCAAGTTAGGAAAAGTTTGGGAGTTAGAACGCTTACAGATAGCAGCTGGAATCACTTCTTGCACAGGTTAAACAGAAAGCATGTTCACAAGGGATCTGAAACCAAGAAAAAAGAAGTCATTAGACTACTACAGGGCCAAACTGCATATTAGAAAAGGAACTATGTTTGAATGGCTATATGTAGGCAATTCAGGGAACAGGTAAAAACATATGTAGGGACATAAAATAAGGAATACTGAAACATCACAGTAAGCAAGATGTTGCAAAACTATTTTACACATGTCAAGGCTGTCTGACTTGCTTACAAAGTACCACAAAAATGAAAAGAAAGCAAACAGACTAGATATGACTAGTTCAAGGTTAAAAAACACACTACCAATTGATACGAAAAGCTTATTTCATTATGCAAATGTGTTGATAGTCCATTTGACATTATATAAATTCGGCTACTAAGTATCACCTAGAAGCAAACTGTGTGTAATCAGCTAACAGATAGATGAACTAGCACTGTAAGAGAACAGCCATACTGTCTTCATTCAGTCCAATACAGCTTTAAAGTAGGCCAGTAGATCTTAGCTTCCCCTGTCTGCCTAACTTGAACAAAAGCAGACAAGATTGGCTCTCCTTACAGATGGAATTGCTAGACTACCAGGCCAAATAGCCAATAATCATTTCAGTGAGCTCTTATGGTAGTGGGTTTGTTAGATGTGTATAAGAGACAGAGCTTATTTCATTATGCAAATGTGTTGATAGTCCATTTGACATTATATAAATTCGGCTACTAAGTATCACCTAGAAGCAAACTGTGTGTAATCAGCTAACAGATAGATGAACTAGCACTGTAAGAGAACAGCCATACTGTCTTCATTCAGTCCAATACAGCTTTAAAGTAGGCCAGTAGATCTTAGCTTCCCCTGTCTGCCTAACTTGAACAAAAGCAGACAAGATTGGCTCTCCTTACAGATGGAATTGCTAGACTACCAGGCCAAATAGCCAATAATCATTTCAGTGAGCTCTTACACATTAAATGCATTTGGTGTTTCAGTCCAATTCAGAAATCTAAAACACTAAGGAGCATAACAGGCAATGTACGTATGTTGCTCCAATTTTTTATATTATGTTAACGACTGAGAAAGATTAGCGGCGTCCCGGTATTAAAAAATAAAAACAAAGCTAGGGTTTAGGAGTCCGTACGAGGCGACCGTAGATGGCGATGGGGAACTCGCAGCGGGAGCAGATATGGACGCGCTCCCCGAGCGGGCGGCGGGAGCGGCGCCCTATGGCACGCGCCGCGGCGGCGGCGGAGGTCGTCACGGCGCCTAGACTCTTCGCGACGGGGAGGTCCGCGATCACCAGGTGGTCGGGGCACGCCACGGTGACTGACTCCGGGACGCCGCTGCCCAGCGCTGCCGCCACCCCGGCCGCAGCGGAGGCGCCGCCCGCGGCCGCCGCGCCGGCAGCGGCGGCGCCGGAGTCCGACGAGCCGATCTTGCTCAGGCGGATCTGCAGCATCGCTAGGGTTTTTTGTTTTTTCCCCACTCTTCTCGGGTGGGTTCTCCCCTACGGCCCTACCTCGGTCGTTCCGCACTTCCGCACTTACGCTGCCTGCGCCGTTCCGCATCTTGGGCTTGGTCCGGCCCAAGTGAAGCCCATAAAGCTAGTTTTCCTTTGTTTTTTTTTTCCGCGCAGTTCGCTTCGCTACCTCCTGTGCTTGACGTGGCCCATGAAGCTGTTTTTTTGTTTTTTTTCTTCTCTTTATGTTTTTCTGTTTCACTTTCTTCCGCATTTATTCTCTTTCTTTCCTTTTTCTTTGTGTTATGTTCCTCTACGGCAACTTTTACTTTTCATTTTTTCTATTTACTTTTTGGCACGATAGTGTTCTTTTCGTACTTTATTTTCTACATTTTTCTTTATAATCTAAGGTCATGTTTGTTTGCCTTGTAGATTATATAAGTTGGATTATAAGCCATAATTAATCTGAAATAATTTATTCATGTATAATCTACATATTTTGCTTCAACTAATAACATAGTTTAATTTCATGCACTAATGTATTCATCATATTTACATATTTTGTTCGTCTATTAGAACATTTTAACGTAAAATAATTTTTTTGTGTCATTTTATTCTTTACTCTATTTTGTTCATGATCGATTCACTTTGTAGAATAAATTATTTATCATTTAATTATTTCTATTTTTTTTTTGCTTTTGCACACTTTATTCTGGATATATTTTAATACATGTAGACTAGTTTGTTCGTGTCAGGAGCCATTTTGTTCATTCTATAAAGTAATTTGCTCACGATATTAAATAATTTGTTTATTGTTCTTGACCCGTTTGTTCAAGGGTGTACTTATTGATTATTTTTACGTTTTCTTAGCATTTTTATTTCTTTTATTTTACCTTTTTTATTTTATTTCCTTATTTTCTTTTTTTCCTTTTATACCAATAATATAATTTTATTGTATTGCATGTACTAACTTGTTCATCATATTTACATAATTTGTGCATCTATTAGAATGTTTTGTTCGCTACGTATAAATATTTGTTCTCTACGTAAAATAATTTGTTTGATGTGCACATGAGAGCAGTGTTCAGTGTGCCTGTCGATCATTCCGGCCCAAACCAAATCAATCGACCCATTCTTGTCAAAAAAAAAAACAATCAACCCATCAATCAGCCGGCGCTGCCTGCACACGCAACCTCTAACTCCCGGCCTGTTCATCTGGAGAATGTTTCTTGACTCCCTATCGCGCATAAATTGCAATTGTGCAAAGCGGCTTATGTTGCGTGTCTCTTGTTTGTAGAGTACTCCAGTTTTAATGACTCCGAATTAGGTGGCGCGGTGACGCCTGTTGAGCCTTCAGCTCTCATTCTGCCTCTCCCTGTACAAGAACAGGCCTCGCACCAAATCTTCAGCCCCCATCATCTCCTGTCCCTGGCCACTGAACAATCCTGATCTGATATTTGCAACCCTCTCTCACTCA
>OAMR01000103.1:2145730-2161545 GCA_900205405.1 Echinochloa crus-galli
AAGGGGGGACGTTCCTGGACATTTGCCCGTGTGGGTGTTACAAATGGTATTAGAGCCGACCCTCGCGGTTGCGCGTACGGGTCAGTGTGCGGGCATAGGGCGCATGGCGCGTATGGCCCGGGTAGGGCATACGGCATGGACTATGGCGCCGGCACTGGACGTACGGTCGTGCGCTAAGGGGGAACGTTCCTGGACATTTGCCCGTGTGGGTGAGTTGTGCCGACGAGGACGTCGGGTTCTTTGATGGGGGGTTTATGTCACACCCGGCCCAGTTTGTATGGCCCAGTGGTGGCCCGTGAGTGCAGGATGCACGTGTTTAATGTCACATTGCTAGTTTAGCAAGGGTGGAGTCAATTTATAAGCCCTTATCTTTCAGCCATAGTACCTTCGGGTTAACCCTTTTACCCGAAGCGAGGACGAAAGTGTAAGTAGGGTGCTATGTGTACGCATGCACGCCCTTCGGAAGGGCTGTGCGGGGCGGCTTTGGAGGGCGGGGTGTTACAGCGAGGCCGGTTGCAACGAGGACGATGGCGGCGTAGAGGAAGGATTTTACTGTGGGCCGAGATGGGGCACTAGTGTTGTGCGGCCTGTGAGATGAGTTTGCTTGGTCGCCGTTGGATTGCTGCGGACGGCACGGATGAGCTGACTGCAGAGAAGAGTTGATCAGCCCGACGTTAGAGGATCTGATCCCCCGTCCTCTCCCGTGACTCTCTCTCGTGCTCCGAGCGTTCGAGCATGAAAATATGTACCGTTGAAAATCTCATTAATTTATCTAAAAAGATGTAGAAATGTATGGAATTTTTTTAAATCGCAATCTTTTCGGGACGGATGGAGTACTTAGACTCCGAGTTAGGTGACGCGGTGCTGTTGAGCCTTCAGCTCTCATTCTGCCTCTCCCTGTACAAGAACAGGCCTCGCACCAAATCTTCAGCCCCCATCATCTCCTGTCCCTGGCCACTGAACAATCCTGATCTGATATTTGCAACCCTCTCTCACTCATCTGAAAAAGGCAATAGTTTTCCAAATCAAAACCCATGCAGGTTTTGTGCCAGAAAATTACAGTCGGTCTCCGCGAGCAATCAAACGGTGCAAAACCGAAGAGATCGCTGAGCGCCCATCGTACCCTATAAGACGACATGCTTCAGTTACTCAGCCAGTGATTGCACACCAACTCTAGCCGCCTCCTGTCGACGGATCCACATGTATCCACATGCCATGCCGTGCAAGAGCACAAGAAAAAACAGGCCCCCGGGCTGCAAATTGAATTCCGAAACGCCGTGCCGAGGAGGGGAGCTCATGCTCATCAGCAGGCAGCATCTCCCCTCCCCTCACCTCACCTGTCAATGCAGCCAATTGAGTACGAGCGCCGTTGCTGGAGTAACTTCCAGCACCTAATCCTCGGCCAGAGCTGATGAGCAATGGCAACAAGATATTTCCCTGGACCCTGCCTGCCGAAAATATCTATGAATCTTTGCCGAACTTGCTGAGTTCATGTGGTGCCGCCTGCAGTTTCTTCACTTTTTTCTGCAGTACGGCCGCCGCGGCTGCAGCGGGATACCGAAAGGATCACGTCAAGTTACTGCCGCTGGCCGCCGCAATAACTTCGTCACGTGATGATCCACAGCGAGCATCGATGAGCTCACGCGTTCTGGAAGAGATGTTGAGCCCATCAACCATCATGCTGCCACTGATCCTGATCAGGCTACTAGCTCCTGCTCCACTGCTTGATCGCTCCGTCAACTGCTTCATCGCTCTGTGACAGGGGCAGAGCCATGCCGGCGTCAGGTTCAGAGCAGCGGCAGCAATGAATCAGCCATGGTGGCGAGCAGTTTGGCCCGTAATGGCCATAACCATGCCGTGTCCTTTGCTCTCGTGTTCTTGTCGTAAAACTGCACAGTGCACAGTACGCCCTCAAGGGGATCCATCCATCCACCGGCGAAATCTTCAGTACACGAGCTGTCTGTGCATCGTTGCCATTTATAGCACTGTTTTTTCAGACACCCACTGTTACACGAGAAGCTATGCTTGCTACCACTACCAGTACTATCTTTGGGTCCATGGGGGGATTGTTTCACCATGATAGTGCTGCCTAAAGAGAACACTCCGGCCTCTGTATAGTGAGACAGCCGGGAAAGATGAACAGTGGTTGAAACAGAGGAGTGCCATCCAGCTGCTGATAATATACAGTACATGGATCTTACTAGTGCATCAAAGAACACTCCAATACCAGCTTCAAGCAGTTGCTACTTGCTACTATAACAACACGCATCCATATCACAGCACAGTTTAGTTCAGTTTCAGCTTCGAAGCCTTTTTTACCCTTCTTCAGAGTTTCTTCAGGGCTGATCGTATTCATCCGGCAGGCTGGCAACGTCCACCACGTACCCGCGGAGCGACGGCGCCCGGGCGGCCAGCTCCACCTTGCGCTGCCGCCGGTTCTGCACCCGCCGCCGCGCGATGTAGCCGCGCACCCAGGGGGTCACGTCCTCGCTGATCTTGATCATCACGAAGAAGAGGAGGCGGTAGATGACGATCATGCAGAACAGCACGGCCAGGTCCAGCCACTTGGACCGGTTCACGTCGATCTGGAACACGTTCTGCAGGATGTACTCCCCAGGGATCTTGGGCAGCTCGTCGTCCTGGTTGTCGAACACCAGGCCCTTGAGATCGTTCTGGTACTGCCCCTGCAAGATTGATCAAGAACACAGGCCATTGCGTCGCCATTTGTCATTCTGATCTTTCCTATAGATTACTAGTACGTATTTGATTTTTTGAATCGAGTGAACTAGTAGGTAAAAAAAATGAGTCCCCTTTTTTACCTGCAATGCCCAGTAGTGGAAGCTGATGTATGACATGGGGTACCTCCAGAAAGGCTTTGGGATGTCATGCGGAAGCCTGAAGTAACCTGATACCAGCATGAATATCCCCTGTCCATTTTCAAACGATTGTTACCCATTAAATATGTGCTGTTATATCATCAGAAGAGAATATAAGCATCGGCATTATGGTGCGTAGTTCCATGCACAGTGTCAGAATTAATCCCGAATCTGGATGCACAGAGATTTTTCTTTTCCTAACAGTGCCTGACAGATGATGGATAGGTTTAAGCTGTTGTCCAAATCAAAACCCATGCAGGTTTTGTGCCAGAAAATTACAGTCGGTCTCCGCGAGCAATCAAACGGTGCAAAACTGAAGAGATCGCTGAGCGCCCATCGTACCCTATAAGCTCAGCCAGTGATTGCACACCAACTCTAGCCGCCTCCTGTCGACGGATCCACATGTATCCACATGCCATGCCGTGCAAGAGCACAAGAAAAAACAGGCCCCCGGGCTGCAAATTGAATTCCGAAACGCCGTGCCGAGGAGGGGAGCTCATGCTCATCAGCAGGCAGCATCTCCCCTCCCCTCACCTCACCTGTCAATGCAGCCAATTGAGTACGAGCGCCGTTGCTGGAGTAACTTCCAGCACCTAATCCTCGGCCAGAGCTGATGAGCAATGGCAACAAGATATTTCCCTGGACCCTGCCTGCCGAAAATATCTATGAATCTTTGCCGAACTTGCTGAGTTCATGTGGTGCCGCCTGCAGTTTCTTCACTTTTTTCTGCAGTACGGCCGCCGCGGCTGCAGCGGGATACCGAAAGGATCACGTCAAGTTACTGCCGCTGGCCGCCGCAATAACTTCGTCACGTGATGATCCACAGCGAGCATCGATGAGCTCACGCGTTCTGGAAGAGATGTTGAGCCCATCAACCATCATGCTGCCACTGATCCTGATCAGGCTACTAGCTCCTGCTCCACTGCTTGATCGCTCCGTCAACTGCTTCATCGCTCTGTGACAGGGGCAGAGCCATGCCGGCGTCAGGTTCAGAGCAGCGGCAGCAATGAATCAGCCATGGTGGCGAGCAGTTTGGCCCGTAATGGCCATAACCATGCCGTGTCCTTTGCTCTCGTGTTCTTGTCGTAAAACTGCACAGTGCACAGTACGCCCTCAAGGGGATCCATCCATCCACCGGCGAAATCTTCAGTACACGAGCTGTCTGTGCATCGTTGCCATTTATAGCACTGTTTTTTTCAGACACCCACTGTTACACGAGAAGCTATGCTTGCTACCACTACCAGTACTATCTTTGGGTCCATGGGGGGATTGTTTCACCATGATAGTGCTGCCTAAAGAGAACACTCCGGCCTCTGTATAGTGAGACAGCCGGGAAAGATGAACAGTGGTTGAAACAGAGGAGTGCCATCCTAGATGCCTAGAATATTGTACCTTTTGACATGTCCAAATCGCCTCCAAAATTCATGGGAGACACATGGGCAGTTGCATTTTTTTTTCACACAGAAAACGTTCTCTCTGGAAAGGGAAAAACTCTGCACTAAGAAATTAAAGGTTGTCTATTAGTTTATCCATCAGATCACCATCTAATAAGACAAGGCTGAAACATTCTATTCTACTACACGGTTTCTGTTATCCTTTTCAGTTTTCATAGCTCTCTCTCCAGATCAACTGCCATCATCAGGCTCTCCACGACTGTTACACTTGCGTAGAGGGCCAGCACGAAGAAGAGGTAGTGCATGAAGCCGGGGTGGAGGCGCACCATGAAGTAGCACAGCGTGCCCGACACGAATGTGATCAAGATCAGGAACGGCATTGCTGAGAGGGTGTTGCTGATGACAAACGCCAGCACACCGTAGTGCCCGTTGAGCCTCTCCCTTTGAAAGACCTGAAAAGTGAGAATTCAGTTAGCAGTGCTAGGACCTGATGAACTTTTCTAATTTCATTGATTCTTCAGTGGTTCCACAAACCTTCATGTCCTCCACAAATGATGGAAATCCTCCGATCGACATGAATGTGACAAAGCCAAATATGAAGGAAGCACATGCACCCCGAGCCTAATTGTTTCATCAGTTTTATCAGATCACCAACATCAGGTTTTCAATTCCGGATAATTAAATACTTTCAGTGCCTAAGATGTAACTGAAGAACAATGTAAGTATCAACTGTACAAAGAAATTTTACCAGAATGGAGCTGTATCTAGTGCCAACATTTAGGTAGATAGTCCCAATGCAGAGTGTCACGACAATGTAGATGATAAGCCTCAACCAGTAGTATCCAAAGTCCCTCGACATGTTGATGAACGATCGCTTCGTGAGTGTGAACGCTTGCATCGCAAAGCTAGCTTGGCTCCCTCCTAAGTCCAGCACTGTTCCTTTCTGAGACAGCAAACCACATGGGATCCTCTTAATTCTACTGGAGTGGAGTAGCATAGTTTTAATTGTCACGAATCGCTGCAGAAAATCAAGTACTTACAACCCGGGCCATCTCATCCACTTTCTGTTGCGCATTGATGTAGTACTGTGAGTGCTGGTAGTAGCTAATCAGCCTCCTCATTGCCTCCGAAGTTGTGATTTTTTCAAGTGGATCGTCAGATCTTTCAAACTACATATGCAAAAGGAGAGCAACCATTCAGTCAAAGACGTGTACACCAACATGGCAAATACTGGGGAGCTGACAAAATTCTGAAACTTACTCTCGTCTTCATTGATCCTTTTAGAGTGGCCTTCACCTTGTCAAAATCCGAATTTATGCACCTGAGAAAATGATCCGACGGGTTGCGCATCGCTGGGCAAGGGAAACCAGCTTGGGCGAAGAACTACAGAGTGCACAAAAGGGCAGGTGGTTCAGAGATCCCATTTGCATAGCAGAAATTAACACAGTTAAAAACAAGAGCAACTTCAGGTTGTTACCTCACAAGCCTCAGAGGCCTTCCCAAAGTAGACTGTTTTCCCCCCTGACAGAAGATACAGACAGTCAAAGAGCGTGAACACCTCACTGCTTGGCTGATGCACCGACGCAATGACGGTCCGGCCATCCCTGGCCAGCCCACGCAGTGTCTGCGTCACAAAGAACGCTGAAGCGCTGCACAATTGTTTTTGGGGGGTTGCAAATCAGTCATTTTGGCAGATGATAAGTACCCAAATAGACATAATACATACATGGGAAATGTAGTAGTACACTAGTACATACCTATCGAGACCACTGGTAGGCTCGTCCAGGAAGAGCAGTCTGGGCCTCATCAGTATCTCCAGGGCGATGCTGACCCTCCTCTTCTCGCCGCCACTGATCCCCCTCAGGTGCCAGTTGCCAACGACTGTGTCAGCGCAGTCCTGCAGCCCCATCTCGACGATGGTGCCCTCCACCAGGGCCTGCTTCTCCTCCCGGGGCATCTTGTCGGGGAGCCGGAGGCGCGCCGAGTAGGAGATCGTCTCCCTCACCGTCAGTGTGCCGATCAGGTTGTCATCTTGTGTCACATACGCCTGGAATTGCAGATTGACCGTAGTTTTTAGTACCAACATGCAGATTCGTGGTGTGAATTGTGACGTGACCAGATGCTTAGAATGACATAATTGATCAAATGTTCATAAGCGTGCCACATATCGAAATACAGGATCACCACCTTTTTTACAGCTGTGAATTTATCTGTACATTTTCTTGGTACTTGCTAGTAGGTGTTTACTGGTGGTTTTACTTTATTTCGATTGAGGTACAATAAATATGAAAGCCGTCCATCTTTTTATCGATTAAAATATAATATAAGTTGATAAGAAAAGACCAACAGATCATGAGCTTATGATGACCCCATGTTGAGGAAACAGGTGAGCTACATCGTAACCTCAATTCCCCTTTCCAGGAAACATAACTGGCGTGTTCCCCCACCAACCAGTGATTGTTTAACTCCATCACCAAACGCACACCCAAAACCAGAATGATTCCATCTGAAAACAGACAGGGGACAGTGGAGGCAGATCGCCCGATCTTGACCGGTGGCGGTTACTGATTCAACCACAGGCGAAAGAAAGGGTTTACTGGCGCTGAGCCAAGAACCCCCGATTCAGTATGGCTTCTGCTGAAAACGAGCAGATGCGAATGCGAAGGCAACTCCCAAAGGCGGCAAGGATACAAAAGCTGGCATGTGACTTGTGATGACTGATGAGTGAAGAGTGATTGAGTGAGCGACCGGCTTCTTCCTCCATATGAGTGCTGGAGTTCAGGTGAGGTGATGCAGAAAGATCCAAAGAGAATCCAAGATCACGGCCGATGGGTTTGTGGGAAAGAGACACCACCAGGGTGCTCCCTCCTCAGGACAAGGAAAGTGTGATGTGTGCTGCCAAATAGGCAGTACAGCAGCAGCTTGGTAGCTAGTAGATGCCTAGAATATTGTACCTTTTGGCATGTCTAAATCCCCTCCAAAATTCATGGGAGACACATGGGCAGTTGCATTTTTTTTTCACACAGAAAACGTTCTCTCTGGAAAGGGAAAAACTCTGCACTAAGAAATTAAAGGTTGTCTATTAGCTTATCCATCAGATCACCATCTAATAAGACAAGGCTGAAACATTCTATTCTACTACACGGTTTCTGTTATCCTTTTCAGTTTACACAGCTCTCTCTCCAGATCAGAGCTCAACAAAATGGCCATTTCATACATACGTTGTTGAAATGGACACTCTATTCAATATGCAGTATTTTTTTAATAATAATGTACTAGTAAATATGTGCTTATGCAATTTGGATGTGCAAACAAAAACCAGAGTCGTCAATCCATGAGCGCATGCACAGCAGGAAAGGCTGGCGTGAAACGTACCGCGGCGCCGAAGGAGAGGTTGGCCTTGCGGCCGTTGAGGAGGATGGTGCCGGAGAGGAAGGCGTTGGCGGCGAGGCGGCCGGCGAGGGCGTCGAGCAGCGTGGACTTGCCGGAGCCGGAGGGGCCCATGAGGGCGGTGATGGTGCCGGGCTCGGCGTGGCCCGTGAGGCCCTGCAGCACGGCCTGCGTGTCGCCGGTGCCGAGCGCGACGGTGACGGCGAGGTCCCGCCACGCGAGGCGCGCGGACACGTCCCCGAGGAGGTGCGCCGCCGCCGCCCTGTCCCGCCACAGCGTCTCGCTGAGCGGGCTCAGCACGGGCGCCGCCGCCGCCCCCGCCGCCTTCCCCGCCGAGTCCTCCAGCTCCGCCGCCACCGCCGCCGCCGCCTCCCTCCCCATCGCCGCGGCCACTCCCCCGCCCTTCCTCATGCACCGATCGAGGAGCGACGGGCACACACTCTCTCTCTCTCTCTCTCTCTCTCTCTCCTTGTCCTTGAAGCTTTGTTCACGCGAGAGGGGTGGGGCGTGTCCGCGCTGCAAGTGAATGCACGCCCTGCCTGCGGGGGGTGGAGAGTTTTATGAGCGGGAAGCAGGGGGTGGATACGAGGGAGTAAATGGCAGCAGCCAGTGGTTAGTGACCTCGGGTCAAGGCTCATGCAGGGCGGTGGTAGCATGCATGCGAATGCGATGCAGGCGAGGCGAGAGATCGAGGAGCGCTGTGCTGGGCGTGTCGATCGTGTCCGAGGGCCATGCGGCGCATGCCGCCGTGGGGCGAAACCGCATGCATTGTCCACGCACGCACCGGCCTCTGTTGCATATATGCGGGAGGCGATGCGATGCACGCCGCGCGTGGACCGGGTGGGGTTGATAAGGGGAAAGTGAGTTACCGGTAGCTGTCTCTAGCTTTGTGCCGTGCTGTACGTACTTACGCATGTGTGTTGACTGTTGTTGTAGTAGACTAGCTAGTAGTAGACCTTGGGCTTGGGCGATCCGTTTGTATATGCTCATGGAAGTTGGTTTATTTTCGATCAACTAAGTGTGGTTACGACTTGTAGTTGCCGGTAGCCATTGCAGTATGCAAGTAGTATACTTGTATGATGTTGTTGGAAGTTGGCACACGGTATCTTACTAGACTAGGAGGTGACGTATTGTCGTGCAAAAGACAATGTGCCTAGACAGAAGCCATATATATCTCGGATCTTGGGACATATATATCTCGGCCTATCGCTAGCTTTTATATACTCCCTCCGTCACGCAAAGAGTGTCCCTTTAGTTTTGTCCTAAGTCAAACTATCTTACGTTTGACTGAGTTTATATAAAAATATATTAATACTTTTGATGTCTAACAAGTTCCATTAGATTCTTTATGAAATATATTTTCATAACATACCTATTTGGTGTGATAATCATTAATGTTTTCAATTATAACATTGGTCAAACTTCAAACAGTTTGATCCAGATGAAGTCAAAATGGACACTCTTTACGGGACGGAGGGAGTATATTGGATTAAGCAGCTAGCAGTCCAATTTGCAGCCGTTCGCCTTCTTCCTAGGAAAAGATAGTGTTTTGTTTTTCGTATTTCTTCTGTACGGCACCGGCTTACATAGCTTCCCACTTCTCTGCCTTTATATATGTTTGATGCTATCACCAACGTATTTAGATATGAACCTTCTCTTGATAAATTGATATGAAAAGAAAGAAGTGTTTCCCGCTAATTTTATTTGCCAGATGCTGGTTTTTTTCCTTCTAGAACTACTTGTAGAAAAAACAAGGTATGTATACAAGGAAAAGGAAATTTGTAGTAATAAAATGCCAAAAGTTTGCGATGCACACCGTACCCTTAGTCAGCGTGAACGTGCAACATGCTACGTTCTTCGCTCCATAGACATAAACACAAATCCCTAAACAGAAAAACAATATGATTCATATGCCTTGTGAAAACTTCCACAATGAACATACCATGTGTTCCTCGATGCCGTTCCGTGGATCACTTTGATCCTGAAACTCGGTAACTTTAGATCATACGTACCCAGATACAAGCCAGAGGAAGCAAATAAAGTCGCTTATGCTACTTTTATTGCACCGTCCCCAAAGTACTCACAACAATTAACCGGCTGGTCCACTTCGTAGGCGCGTCTGGTGCAGGCAACATGCTGGCATGGCATGTTTCATCCAGAAGAGATGGAAAGCTGGACATGCATCCATGATAAACCCTCCGTTGAAATTGAGCGGCTCTGGCAATTCACTCACGCCCTATCAGGGATGCTCATGCGGTTATCTAGAACATGTGGCGTATGATTCTCCTCGTGTCCAGCCCGGATGTAGATGATGCATTCCAACTGAAAATGCTTGCTTGCTCGCTCGATCTCATATATATAGCACGTCTACTCGAACAACCGCCAGGGAGCCGGGCCTCTTGCCCCAATCCACGTGAAAATTCACACAACATTCATAAAAAAAACTACTTTCAGCCAACATTCATTAAAAAAAAACTTCTTTCAGCCAGGCGCACCGGTTCTTTTGGTTGAGCTATGGCTTTTGAAAAAGTAGCTATGAGTTGTGGCTTTTGGAAAAATAGCTGTGAGTTGTGAGCTGTGGGCTGTTTAAAAGCCGCTTGGTTCAAGAGCCGTGACTTTTGAAAAAGATAGCGAGTGGACCCCATACTAATTCATAGTTCCCATCTCCTTCTCTCACTGATAAGTGGACCCGCTCGTCAACCCCTCCTTCTTCCTCCAATCTCTCCGGTGCTCCATTGACGATACAAGGCGGCGAAAGCACAGGGTGGCGGCGGCGGTGGGCAGCAGCAGCGACAGGGTGGCGGTGGCGGCGCGGGGCGATGCTTGGGCGATGGGTCGTCGGGGAAGCACGGTCTAGCGGGGCTATGGGGGGGGCTGCGAGGAAGAGGGCTCGAGCAAGAGAGGAACGCATGGGGATAGGAGCCGGAAGGAAAAAGAACGTGAACCGTTACCCATAACCGATGGTAGTACGGGTAATTTCATCGAAACTAACGTTTTCGCATGCGGTGAAAACTCCTCCGCACGTGTTGTGAAAAATGAACTAGGTAGTAGGAAGCAGCTTTTGCTTGAAAACTCTTCGTCCGAGTACCCCTTTGATTGACTTTGAGTTTTTAATAAGCAAAAGCTCTTCCAAAAAAATTCAACCAAAGGGAGCATAGTCTTTAAGGTTGCTTCCAATCAGTTTCGAAAGGATGCGCTCATCACGGGCAGTCGGGCACATTTCATAATCATAACCAAAAATTCCTGAAAAATATCCCTAACTGAACTGATGAATAGGCCGGGTAGCGGCGCTCTGGACAGAAACCGGCGGTGACCCCCTGCTCCCGGCGGTCCCGTGGGCGCTGCGGCTGTCAACGTGCGAGCCCATTGAAACGAGCGGGTAGCTAGCGGCAGCGATCCAGGGGGTGTTCACTTCCTGAGAAAAAAAGTAAAAGTTCAGCGAAAATATCACATTGGATAGTGTAGCGCACTGTAGCATTTTTCGTTTGTTTGTGGTAAACATTATTCTACCATAACCTAAGGGCAGTCCCAACCCCATGACTAGGATGGTGTCCATAGAATTAAATGGCATGCCACATAGATCAAAAGCTGATGTGTCAAGTGAGTTAATGAAGAAAGAGAAGGAAACCGGGTCTTGCATGAGACATGGTTTCTACACGTCATCCAAGACATAGTGAGAGGTGAGTGTCATTAAATTTGAGTTTGGAATAGTAGTGTTTGGGTTAGAGAGGTAGTGTCTTATACTAGTTTCTCGATGACATGGAGACTATGGACATCACTACTAGTGTCTTGGGTTGGGATTGCCCTAACTAGGCTTAAAAGATTCGTCTCGTCGTGTACATCAAAACCATGCAACAATTTTTTTTTATTTATCCACGTTTAGTGCTCTATGCATGAGGAGAGAGATTTGATGTGATTTGATGTGATAGGTGAATAATAAAGTTCAGAGAGAGAATTTTGAGAAGTGGAAGGGAACTAAACAGGCCCTAGTAGGATCTATATCACCCGAGTGGGAAGGGAGGGCGAGGGAGGTAGCGGCGTCGCCATTGGCGGGTTGGTTTCACTTTCACCACCAGTGGTGGCTCAGAGCAAGTATTATAACAGGCTGCAAGCAGGCTAAATCCTACATGGAGGAGAGAGAAGAGAAGAGAGAGAAGAAAGTGGGCTGTAAACTTACAGCCAGCTGAGGCACAGGTTTCTAGAAATTTTGTGAGAGTGAATGGTGGGCCAAGTAGTATGTTTCTTAGCCAACCTATTATATGAGTGGGCTTTTAGTTGGCTATGAGTGATGTGGCAACAACATACACTCCACTTGCTGGCTGTATTATTAACCTTGCTCTCGTGGATTGGACGGATGGATTCAGATTCAGGGTTCCGTCGTCAGGCGCCGGTTGGATCTCCCCATCCCCAATCTCCCATGCAAACGAAATGTTAGGAACGCGGATGGGACGCAGGCCCTCAGCGTCTCGACCGCATTCAAGCAGGGAGGGAGGCAGGTGAAAACAAAAAGAAAAAAAAAATCTCTCTGCCAGTCTAGTTTGCGGTGATTTCGCAAGAATGGATGCCTTTGGGGTGCCAGTAACTGGATTATATTAGTGCTCATCTATCAGCTGACGGAATATGGAATTACGAGCGAGGATACATAGAAAACTGGACGGAATATAGTAATGCTAAGGCCTCGTTCGGTTTCTTAGGAACAGTAACCAGTCGGAATAGTTCTTGGACCTGGATCAAGTGAATCCAGGTGTGTCACTGATTCCTCTCCCGGCAGCAGGTTTCAATCCATCCTAGCAAATATTTCTGTTCGTTGTCATTGAAAATATTCCAGGTCACGGTCACTGTCACTGCCCCCTTTGATTTGCACGGCTGCTTTCATCCATTTGTCTCTTCTAATCGCAAGGCAAATTACAGATGGAATTATATAGCTTTCCCACTGCCACCACCTTTGTGCTCATTTGTACACTGCACAATCACAACTCATTCATCGTTTTAGACACATGTAAAAGAAAAATCACTTCAGTACACTATCAGTTCCATCGTCTTTCGGATGCAAGCTTACATATATTCAGTTTTGCCATAAAGCAGAAATAGCTTAACTGCAACCAGTTTTGCCTAAACTTTGTCACAGCATAAATAGAAATAATAATAATAAACCAACTCCATCAGCAACAACAGACAACTCAGGCAGTGGGACTCATAAGTTCAGGCAGCTCATAACACAACTAATGCATAAAAAGTAGTTGCATCTCCAGCTATATCACCTTGTACCAGGCAATTCTAATGCCGGAAAGGAATTGACTGCAACTTGAGCATATCACCTTGTACCAGACAATTCTTTTGGAGCCGCAAATAAATTAACATTCCTTCGAAGCAATAACCTAGCTTATGTGGCTAACAAAACTGCTAATTGAATATCAGGAGCTCTCTTGCCTGGGCACATCAGCAGTCTTCTCTGCAAACGAAACAACAAGAAACAAAGCTATGTCAGCCAAAGCTAATATCACGCAAGTAACAATTCAAAGTCAGGAACCCCACCTGCTAAGACATCTCATGATGTAATTATCATTAGTTTTCTATCTATAACATGACAGCAGACCCTTTTCATAGGTAACCAGGCACGCAGCAAAGAGATCGACATTCGTTTTCTGAAGAAGCAGATCACAACATCAAATAGACTCAGAAAAATTATGCCACAAATCCACAATGGTACAGCCAAGTGCATGGATCATATAGTGATCGATCATATAGTGAGCCAAGCTCATCTGATGGATATGACAGTTGTTTTTCTGCAAAAAGGAAAAAGGAAATTGTGTTGCAGTAACTAACTGTAATTGATATTCTCCAAAAAAACTAACTGTAATTGATAAAGGTGGAGGCTTGCTAATAGGCAGTACAACACCAACTGGAGCTATATGCATGTAGCTAATCCCTCTTTTGTGTGAGCGTTACAGGGAATGAAAGATGTGATGCTTCTGGCAGTCCATTCCAGCGACCATCTGAATGATGCTATGGCGGGCAACAGGATGTGACATTCATTCACTACGATTGGCCAGGCAAATGACAGGCAAGCAGTTTTGCAAGCAGTTCAAAAACTTCCAACACAGATTAGCTTTTGTTCTTCTTTGACAGAACGAAACAAAATGATTCAAAAATTATATCCCAAGCAAGCATTCAAAAATTATATCTCAGTCATTTAAACAGTAGCAATATGCTAGCTGCTAGTACCTTTCTTGGGCACTTACTAGAATCTGCAGTGCACTGATATAATTAACCAAAGGGCCAATGTAACCACATCACTCTTTCTGATCCCATAGAGGGAAAAGCGAGAGAGAAGATGAGGTGCTCTGTGTCTCATCTGTTCTTGTATTCTCACCTGTATTTGTTCTTGGTCACTCCACTGTCGCACACTAGTTGTAGTTCCGGACTACAGGGCTGCCTCATGGAGATTAGGGTCAGGATCAGTCAAATGCCATAATGCATATCATGAAGATGAAGCGACGGACAGGCTCGGTGATTTGATTCACACGAAACGAAACAAAACGATCTAAGATGAAATGGTGAACAAGAACAATCATGGATCACTAGTTCACTATGTACAGGAGGCATCAGAGATGCTAAACTAGTGAGCAATCTAACACGAGATGAGCCAGCAAATGCGCGACCTCCATTCATGGATCCAACGAGAGGGCGGCCTCCCCGTCCCCGCCGGCGCGCGGCGGGAGCTCCTCCCACCGGAACAAGAACCTATGAGAAGGAGAGAAAAGGGGAAGCACGAGCAGCACGGCGTAATACCGGCGAGAAAGCGGCGGCGAATGTGGACGTCGGATGGGAGAGCGTCGCCGCCGTGGATGAATCACGCCGCCAAGCCGTCACCTCGCGCCGCCGCCTCGATACCTCCCGAGTCGCCAGCGCGTCGTCGTCGCCCGGCTCCGAGCCGGAGGGTTAGGGTAGTGGCTTGGTTCCGGGCCGTAGGTAGGCTGCAAAATTGGTTCCGGGCCTGTTTGTTTTCCGGGCCGGCTCAAACCGAACGACGATTTCGTTGTAGACCTGTTTTGGAAACGGGCCGCTTCAACCCACCCGGAATAGGGCTCGTTTCGGGCCGTTCTGGAGAAAACGAACGAGGCCTAATGCAGGGTTCAGATTTTTTATATACAGAAATCTGAAATGGACCCGTTTCTATATTGATTGGCTGATTCACGAATCCTCGGAAAAGGAATGGATTGGATCCATGCTGCAGGAATGGAATGGAATCGAGCACTGAATCAGGACAGGACTGCTCCTCCCGTCGACTGTTGTATGGTGCCCTGCCGCCGCGTTTCTCAGGCGCAGCCCATCCTTTCCTGTTGGCAGCTGCCCGCCACCTGCAGGATCGAACAAGAGAAACCATGGGGGGAAAATATTGTATCTTGACATCAATGGTGCTGCGCTATTATGCATGCGCAGATCGACGGGCTCATCCGCTCATATGCATGCACGGCAAGGTGCAAGAACCAAGAGGGCGATATGTGCATCTTTCACGGCGAGACGCAAGAACATGTTCTCTTCAATCATCCTCGATTAAGAACGGTCAGAGATACATGCATGCATGTATAGCAGTTTCTCCTGGTGTTGTAGCTCGTTTGGCTCACGGTGTTTCCCGATCGGCAGCATGCATGTGTTCGTGCTGCTACGTACGTACAGAGAACGGGCAGCAGCAGTAGTATGTACCACTAATTAATACTGCCGATGATGGTGGGTGTTTCTCACGCTAATCGCCCTGTTGGGATTACCGGCCAGCAGTATTTTTCTCTCAGTAAAAACCAGCCACCGGCTACTAACCAGACATTAATGTTTTTCTCTCAGCAAAAACCAACACCAGCCACTAGCCAACAGCCACCAGCCAACCAAATAGGGCCAATATATGCTGCTATACTCTAGCCATGTTTAGTTCCCACAAACTTCCTAAAATTATCTCACCAAACTTCACTATTCACCTATCACATCAAATCTCTTTCCTCATACATGGAGCATTAAATGTAGGTAAATAAAAAAACTAAGTACATGGTTTTGATGTACACGACGAGACGAATCTTTTAAGCCTAGTTAGGTCATGGTAGGACAACAATTACCACAAACAAACGAAAAGTGCTACAGTACGCTACAGTGTCGGATGCGA
>OAMR01000103.1:2168269-2181779 GCA_900205405.1 Echinochloa crus-galli
GGCCTTCGCCGCCGCCCAGGGCCTGCCCCGCCGCGGCCATGGCCTTGCCTCGCCGCCGAGCCTTCGCCGCCGCCCAGGTCCTGCCCCGCCGCCGCCCGGGCCTTCGCCACCGAGCAACAAGCCGGCCATGGCCGTGTGGGCTCCGGCGAGCCGTGCCACGGCCCCGGCGGCGCCTCTCGTCATGCCGGCCGAGCGCCATGGCCCCTCGTCGTGCCGTCGTGCCGGTCCGAGCGCCATGACTACCGGAGAGAAGAGAGTATGAGTCAGTGGCAGGTGGGGCCCACATGTAAGGGAGAAAGGTAAAAACGATATTTCACAGCTCCGTTTGACACTGTAAGTCTCCATCCATCCAGAATGTCACATGGGTAAAAGAATTAAAGGTGAAGGGCACACCGGTATCAAGTGAAAATTTTATGGCACACAGGTACGAGGGCCTTAACATAATGGCACACAGGTAAAAACCTCGCCATGAGAGGGGGCGGGGGGGTGGGCCTGCGTGCAACAACCCGTTACGCGCCCGCTTATTAATGTACAGATCTTGTCTGTTCGCCCTTCGCAACGCTCACCGAATGAAGGAATATTCGGTGGAAATCGATCGAACTCGAATTCAAAACAGAGGGCAAAGAGACAAGTTTCAGCACCTGACTGTGTTTATCCGTGAAAAAGAGTTAAAAAGGGTCACATCAGACACCGTAGTTCATGTAGCATTTTTCGTTTATCTGTGATAATTGTTGTCCTACCCTAATCTAACTAGGCTTAGAAGATTCGTCTTGTCGTGCACATCAAAACTATACAATTAATTTTTTATTTACCTACATTGAATGTTCCATGCATGTGTCATTTGTTATACTTCCCTCTCCAAAACCCGATAGGTGGGTCCCCTGTGAGGGGGTGGGAGTGGGTTTTTTGGTAGAAAGTGTTTTTAATTCTCTAGGATCCTTTTAGTATGGATGGATTTAATGTTTCGATGTGATGGAAAGTTTGAAAAATTAGGAAGAACTAAACACAACCATAAAAAGGTTCAGGAATTGTTTTATGGGAAAGAAAAAAAGTTCATGATTGGGCTGCCACGGAGTTGGACCAGGCTCCTCTGCAGTCGACTGCAGAGCGCCCTCCTCACTGCCGGCGGGACCTGACGCCACTGTAGCGGTACTCAGGGCGTCAGGCATAAGCTACAGTACTGTAGCGGAGCGGATAATCTCAGCGTAATCTAAAAAAAAAGTTAATCTCAGCGAGAAGAGTAGGCCAGGCCAGTCGGGGTGGGGCGCTTTCAATTCGGATTCCGGCCCGTCTCGCAACACCTAAAATGGGCCACGTATGTCAAAGGCCCGGTACAGTAGGTGTACGGATCACTGTTTAGCCCAGTCCCTTCTTGTTGTTTTCTTCATTAATTGTGATTTTAAAGTCTCTCCTATCTAGCGTACGACTATACTACTACTTTTGATTTACGTAGTACATCCTTATATTTATACATAAAAACCTTATCCATCAAACCTAAGGCCAGTCTCAGTGAGGGTTTTATATGAAGTTTTATGACATTAAATGTGCTGATGTGGCATATGAGAGAAAAGGTTGAGTTTCATAGCATGTGAGAGGAGTTTCATGGTGATGAAACTCTTTTGACATATTTACCTAGTTTCTGGTCTAGGTAACCGTGTAGTTAAACCTTGCACTGCACCGAGACTGGCATAAGGATGACTGACGAGTTCAATACGCAGAATAGATGGATTCTAGGCCCATACCGATCGAATTCACTGATGCCCGGACACTCGGCTGTTGTTCAATATACCTTATCCCAAACAGTGGAGGTTTTGGCAGGATCAACGTTAATATGCATTGTTCCTCGATCTCTCTTGAAACTAATGCTAGCATATGACGCCAAAATCATTTCCTGCAGGGAAACTAGGATCCATCTCCATCAACTTGTTCACACTGTTTTATTACTAGATTATCCTCAGTCCTGTGTAGTACTCCATCCGTTCCAAAATATAAGTCGTTTTGGTTTTTCTAGGTTTATAGATATTATTATGCATCTAGACATACATTATGTAATAAATACATAGTAAAAACTACGCGCCTAGAAAAGTCAAAACGACTAGGAACGGAGGGAGTATTTGCTACCTGCCTACCACGTCACTGAGCCTTCATCTTGCAGGCTCCTATAAATTCAAGAGGACAAGATGATACAATATCTGGCTAAAAAATCATACACTATAGCAAGTAAGTTATTGCTGGTACCACCATGCGCCATCATTAATCTAGAAAGACTAACTGGAGGGAAAGGACTTCTAAAAAAAAAAAGGAAAAAATGTTGCGCGGTGTAAATGTGTAATGCAAATTGGGACTCTAGTGCTGGGCCTGCATCGAAGAGGCCCCGACAGAAGAAAGCCTAGAGAGAGTTCTCACGTCGTAAGTAACTAAAGACGATGGCCCAATTTGAACTTTCGAAGGCCAGAATAGAAAGACGATGGCCCAGAATTTGAATGTCGGCCTATCACGATTCACGGCCCCCCACGATACGGTTTCCTTTTGTTTGGGTCTCGTACAAAACAGAGCAAATTTTGACCAGCAATATAATCTTCGTGGGATCGGGTAAGCTCCATTTTTTCCCGTCAAATCAAGATAAGAGGGTACCGTCCCCAAAAGATACCTTACAATCCAGCACACCCGTCGTACTTTTTTTTTTGAGAAAGCACACCCGTCGTACTTGATCGCTTCAACGATTGCTGCCTCTCGTGTATTGGAATTACTCCGTACTTACCAATTACCATGCATGCAGCAGCCGATTCAAACACGTACGGGTTCGTAAGTCGTAACAAGTTACCGCGTTGATGAATCAAAAGCCTACCCTGCATTTGACACGCTCTGTCAGCCAGCAGGAATTGAAGGTACACCGTCGGTCGATCTCTGACACAGTTTTTCTGGCGACCTTGAAACGTTCATCAGCTCAGCACAGCAGCTACAACTACCACCGGCAGAGCGACAAATAAAATAACCATATATACTGCAGTGACAACGCGTACTATATTATGACCTCCATGATGGCTCCATCATCGATGACGAGCGAGCTCAACAAAAAAAAATTACATAATGCAATGCCACAACCACTGGCAGATTCATTAATTATCAGTGCTAGTAATACGTACGCGTACGTTCTAGATGGAAAACACACACGCGGTAACAATCACATGCCACGCGCGACACCAAGTCAGACCGGGAGATGTACGTGTATTAGCAAAGGTCAGCACGGCGAGTTAAGGATCACGTGCGCTCGTGCTCGCCGGTTTTGACAATGTCTGTGATCATCGTGGAGCTAGGTACGTCATCATATATTCATTCATATCAGCCTGCAACTGGTCGTCTGTTCTACATGCATGTGCTGCCACTGCAAGCACGGTACGTACGTCAATATAATGCGTACGTGATACTACGATCGTACACGGCCGATAAATCGGGTCAACACGTGGAAATATAGAATTGAAGCTATATACCCCATAAAACAACCTGTTCCGCTAGTAGTATTATACTGTGCTGCATGCGGTACGTGTACGGGCCCGCGTTGTTTACGTAATGTATGTACAAATTAAATACAGCAGCTCTGGTCAGCACGTTGTACTGTTGTAGACTATACGGTACTTGCTTGCTGCGCCGGACGTACACTGTGGACGACTCTTCATGGGCATGAAGTGGGCGCCATGATGCCAGCGTGTAGCAGAGCAAGTTCACAAGTCAAATTCCATGGGATTTTGTTTCTTCTTCCTTGCTTACTCCCACGTCGTTATTGCTAGCTCTCCCTCTGTTAATTTTTTTTCCTTTGTCATCAATAGCTTATATCTAATCGAGCCTAACATGACACGAAGCTATAATTGAATGTACGTGCTAATAGGCACTATAACCTATCCGTGGTCCATATATTGATATTGATAGATATATAGAGATACATGGGTGATGGGAGAGGCAACCTACGGAAACCCAACCTGGCTAGATGCATATCTCCATGCCGTGTCTGACGGGCACGCGCGCAGGCGCCGTTGCGAACTTGCCGGCACTTGCGACCGGAGAATGCCATGGTCGAGCCTTCATGGGAGACCCCATTATGAGGAACATGCTATTGCTATGCTGCAGAGTGTGGAGACTGGAGTGGGCACCGCACTGACACTACTGAACTGAACCCACACGCACCAACCTTATTCTGACGCTGCCTCATCTTTCTTGGCCTCCGAATCAGATGGTGAAGGCCACTTTGGAACACCCCAACTGTCCCTTTCTCCCTTGGCCTTCAATGCAACGGGAGGAGAAATAATATCTGCAGGGGTCTTCTCTTCACATCCATCGTGTTATTCATTCACACCTCACCGAGTAGATGACATGGGCGGCACTTTTCTATACGGACATGCCGCGTGCGTAGGCGCGTAGCATTGTGTAGGACTGCAAGCAAGCTATATATATGGACCGTGCTATCCACTCGTGTAAATATATATGCAAATTGTTTTTCTTAAAGACTAAATGTGTACGAATTGGTGTTACCTATGCTAGGCAAGAGGTTGATGGGGGTCAAATTCTATAGGAATCGTAGCGGGTGATCGAACTATCATTGGCAATTTGAAAATGTCTCTATGGTCCGCGGTTCTCGTCGAGGGATTACATATTTCATCAGTAATTGTTATCCATCCGCAAGTGTCAAATATACGAGTTTTGATACTTCACTGAAACTTCAATCAATCAGTAGCCCTTCTTCGATGTAGCTACAAATTCGACCAAATCTCCCCTCTCGTGGTTCTCCAGTCACTCCATCGCCGACTACAAAACAAAGTTCACCCCTAGTTTCTTCTTAAACACAATCATTCGATCCACAGATTGCACCAGCCGGGTGGACGCCGTCAGTTTCCACTGATACGACTCTTCACACAACTTTACGACAAAAAGCGCTCAAATTCTCCGAAATTTTAAAGTTGCGATATGTTAGATTGCCCGCAAAGGATGTGACTGGCAACAATTCTCCTTGGGATGTCCCACAAACCTCTGTAGCAAAAATTGACAACAATTGAAGGTCTCAGTAGGTCACTAAGCATGTGACTGGTTATTTGGCAAGCGGACAGCTGTGCTGACAGGGACAGCGTTGTCAAGGTCTATTTTTCACATAACCTCCCGATCAGGACCCGGGGTTTATCTATGCCACGTCACTCCAACGCTGTCACTCTCATCTTAATGGCGTCGAGCAGCTGATGAGGCCGCTCCTGCTGCTGAACTGCCTAACCGCGCACAGACCTGAAGGTCAATTTTTCAACCAGATTTTATCGTGAGTGAAGGGGTTCGGATTCTTGCTGTCAATATGCACGGAATTCCAGGGTGATCCTAGCAAGAAGTCAAAATTTGGGGGATTGCACTGGATAACGGTTTGGATAGAAACACAAGTTAGGCAGAAAGTCCAAGACTATCCTGCAAAAAAGAAATGATACAAATGGCGACAGGGGAGCAGCTTGATCTTGAACTTTGGAATAGTCGTAGGCACTCCCTCCGGCCATGCATAAAAACTTGGCTATTTGAATATGGTTCGGGTCAAACTTTTGTAGCTTCGGCTATTAATATCTTTTAGAATACTTGACTAAAAATACGATAAGTTCTATGCATAGATTTGTCTACAGTGAGATTTTATAAATATATTAGGACAAAAAAATATGTAGATTTGTCCAAAGTTTGCAGAAAGGGTTGGTTTGCACTGGATATGTCCCATGACGGAAAAGGCAAGGAATATATGTTTAAGCTTGGTCCTACTCCTAGTACATGTTAATGCCCCGGCCGTCTAGAACATGAGGGTTATTTTTTCTGATTGTGAATGGTTTGTTTCCTAAAATAAGGCGTAAAGAGCCTAACATTGTGATTTCTCAAACTGATTAGAGTTTACGCAAATATTTAAGGCCTCACCAGAAGAGCTAATCAATGCATGTCTAACGAAATGTCCATATAGCACTTACTATGTTTGCATTGTCAAGATGCCTCATTAGCATTTAGCCATTTACTAGATGTTTGTCTTCCTCCACTAATGGCCGACACCATTAACCCAATCCCCCAAGCAAGCTTTCACAGAAAAAGACTCTCCAAGTCTCCAATGCCCAGACATGGAGCAATGGAGGGCACAAACGGGCAGGGCACGCGAATAAAGATGATACTCCTACCACACTAAAAATTATTGTGGATGGCATCTTTTCTCAGTAGTATAGCATAGAGCATAGAGGCTACACGAATATATGATTTTTCAGGATCAAAATGGTTCTTGCAGCAAAATGAAACCAGTGACCCCCATTGAAGATACCCTCCCTCCCGTCACGTCAGGCCACACTTGGAAGGATCAAATGGGGTGGGCCAGAGCTCTCTTGACTTCCACAGAAAACTAAAAGGACCTCCACTTCTGGCCTGTCACTCAAGGCAAACAGTATTTCCTTCTTTTTTTTTTGGCTTTTTACCGTGTTTCTTTCCTCGTGGAAAAAAATTTTCAAAGGAAATCTTGCATGTATGGAGTACTAAATGAAGTCTATTTGTAAAATCCTTTTAGGGATGGGTGTAACTTTGCGCGACGAATCTAATGAGCCTAATTAATCCACGTTTTGCTACAGTAATGCTACAGTAATCATTCTCTAATCGTACGGTCAAAGATCTCATTAGATAGGTCTTGCGAAATAGTTTAATGTTATGAAAATAGTTTTATAAACTAACTTTATTTAATATCCTTAATTATTGGTCAAATGGGGTGGAAATATTTTTCCACCCCAAAGAAACACGGCCGGTACAGGGCGTTCAGGTTCCAGCTTGGACATGGCATTGGATGGGCCAGTGTTCCAACTGCCAACTAGGGTCCCATGCCAAACCATGCATATAGCCAAGAAATTCCATCGAATTTGTGGTCAAGACAGCTAATTGTTCTGGACCTTTGGTAGTCTGGTGGAGGATAGCAGCCTCAGCATGGACCAACTCAGCACGCCAATGGTGTGGCGCTGGGGAACATGCTGCTGCTTTGTGTTGGCGTAATTCATGCCAGCTTCGTTTGGTAATGGATAAATCGGATTTACGAAATAAAATATATACATTTTGATATTTATCCTGCATCCACATGTACATTTACAGCTATGCAATTTATGAATGCAAATCTCTTATTAATAAGTTCCGCACATACATATCCACCAAATCGATATCCAATCAAATTAATTACAATCCATATCATCTCAGGATCCATCTATATTAATATCCATTTCCTTCCGCTAGATGCAGATGCAATTATGCAACTAAAACCATACCTACACGTTCAAGGTCCAGCAGTTTTTGTTTTAACATGAACCCTTGACACTCGTGAACAAGAATCCTTTCGATAAACATTGAAGAAGAAAAAGGCATAGACCAAGGTTGCTTAAACTTCCTACACACCTGATACTTAAGCCAAAAGGCTTGCTGAAGCAACAAAAGAGTGCGCTTGGGATGAAACATCCTACAAAATGCCTAAAGTAGTGTTTCGATCTGCAAGAGAGAAGGGTCAAAGGAATTGGAAATCCCTTTGCCAGTTGCTAGTTGCAAAAAGGCCAAGCAACTTTTCAAAAAACCCATGTGGTTGCATCCTTTTGTATGGGGGCGCTTTGCAAAAAAAGCCAAGAGTGTGACGCAGGGGAAGTCCTCGCTTGCAAAACTGGACACATTGAAGCGGTGTCACAAAGTTGGAAGTATGCCATTTAACGGGCTATCGGATCCACGGAAATTATAGCATGCATTTACACTTTTTTATTTTATTTTTTTTCACTCGGTTGAGTGGCTCCTTTCTTTGGATAACGAGTGGGCCCGGGTGCATGAGATGTTGGCAAGAGTCAAAGGTGGAAAGGAATATTTAACTGATATATACGATTTACAGTTGCAAATCATCAATGGGTTATTGTGTTTGTGCAACAGGAGTATCTGGAGAGAGAAGAGAATGTCTCTTTCCCTTACTTTGCTTGTGAATTTTGTAGGGCTTGGCTAGAGGAGGACGTCTCTTTCAATAAGTTTGCTTGTGAATTTTGCCTAGCCACACGTTTTCCTTGTGAAAATGATTTCCTTCTTCCTATGCCCACAAGTATGAATTTGTGGAGATCGATCCAAAATACCGGAGAGATCATGCCATTATCTTGTAGCCATCATATGGACCACATTATTACCGCACACAAAACAAACAGATTTCTTTTCTATCTATATGGAGGAGTCATGCACATCTTTGTAGATACACACCACACATCAACACACGTCCGAGCCAGAAATGAATAACAGGAAGCATGCCATGCTCACACGTCGTCACACCTAGTGGTTTCTCAGAAAGGAGTGTCTTATATGCAGGTAATTTCTAGTCAACACGGATAAAATAACACAGGCATTTCCTTGTAATTTCAGTAGCTTTACAAGAAAAATTCCTAAAATATAGCATACATCGGCAATGCATGGTTACCTACTCCTACCATAAATGGCCTCCTAAGAAAAGGCATATGGTAGCTTTTATATATATAAGTAATAAATAACACAATACCCATAGTACCAGGCCGCTGATCGCTGAAGGAATCATACCTACATTATTTTTTCGAGATTAAGGAATCATACCTACTCCCTCCGTCCCACAATATAAGCATTTTTCGATTTTCGTGTATCACGTTTGATCATCCGTCTTATTAAAAAATTCTGTGAATATATTATTTACTTTACTATGATTTGTTTTATCATTAGGTATAATTCAAGTGTAACTTATTTATTTTATATTTTTATAAATTTTATTGAATAAGACGGATGGTCAAATGTGACGTCCAACAAATGCTTACATTATAGCCGGAGAGAGAGTATATATATATATACCGGGTCCGGGTCGCGCGGGCTACCGGGTCCGGCCCACGGACCGGGCCTCCGTGACGTGGGGACGGGACTGCGAGGAGAGAGCGTTTGGTTTGGAATCCGACAAGGCAATGGGGAGAGAAGAGAAGGACACCCAGCAAAGCAAAGCAAGGCAAACGCAAAGCAAACCGAGGCCGGCTTCATTCATACCCCCGCTCCTCCTCCTCCTCCTCCTCCTCCTCCCGGCCTCCGCTTCCCTTCTTCCACACCGCAGTCCGAACAAGAAAGAGTCCCGTCCCCTTCCTCCGCGCTTCAATCTCCCCCGGAGCACGGCCCCGGTCCTCGCACAGCAGAACGGAGGCGCCGAGTGCTGACGGATTCGGTTGGATTTCCTCCCGCCGTTTCGGTTTCTTGGGGGAGTGCTTCTTGGTTTGCGCCGCGAATTGTTGTGGTGGTGGGTGGCTGGATACAGAGAAAGAGAGAGAGAAAGAGGGAGGAGGGCCCGTGTGGAGAGGCGAGGACAGGAGAGGGGGCCATGGGCGGGCAGTGGGCGGAGGAGGGGATGCCGCCGTCCAACCTGCACTGCTTCTTGGACTGCACCACCCCGACCGTGGAGACGCACATTCTCCCCAAGGTGACGCAATTGCTGCCCGTCGAGTTCTCGCCTTTCGTGTTCTTGCTAGTCTATGGGCCTGCGTCGATCTGCGGTGTCTTGGGAGTTTCGGATTTGGCATTTACTCGTTTCTGTGCACCGCTTAGTGTGGTGGGGAAAAGATGGACTTTCTTTTACTCGTTACGGCTCGCCCTTTTTACTGGTGCATCTTTACGCGTCCTCTGATGGCAAATGTCTAGCTGGGAAATTGTAGCATGCCCTGTTTCACTAGCCGGGAAATTGTGGTGCGGCTGTGGCGATTCCTGACACCTTGATTTTTTTTTGATCCGATTGCCATCTTGAATTGGACGTCGTCATGTCAATTTCGCCTGCTCTTCAACTGTTTTATTAATGCCCTTGGGTGATGGATCATACTAGGGTCGCTAGCTAGTAGCTACTGTTGGCATATTAATCATGGTCCTCTCTGAAAGTGAGACGCTGTTCATTTTGATCCAGACGAATGGACGAGTGTCGACCGATGCTTGGAACCATGCTGAGATGGACAGCGTCGAGTACTTCAACCTTGCAGACCTCTGGGAGCAATACTACGAGTGGAGCGCTTACAGCGCTGGAGTTGCAGTCAAGCTCCCAGGAGGGGAGAAGGTAGTTCAGTACTATGTCCCCTACCTATCAGGGATACAGCTATACACTAACAAGGTCCTGACTGCATCTAGGTATGGACAAGATATCCTTACTAGTGCTGAAATTTGAGTTCAAGATCATTTTCAGCTGTAGGCCAATCCAATTCTCTGTTTTTTCATATAGGAGTTTTGGTGAAGATCAAGGCGTGGATTTGTGGAGTGATGATGAGGACAATGAGAAGATGTCCAGATCCTGGAGTTCGACGTCTGACGAATCATTGTTCAATTGTGATGTGTCAGGGGCCAATAGGAAGCGTCCAGGGCACCTGTACTTTGAGTTCTTTGAAGTAGGTTCACCTTATGGCCGGGTCCCGCTCGTTGATAAGGTGAACATTTACGGCCTTTGCTGTGAGATTATCTCAGATGTTTTATGAATCAATTCTTATATGATCATTGCCCTTTCTAGGTCTATGAACTATCCCAGGGCTTTCCTGGATTGACATCACTGAAGAGTTCAGACCTTTCACCTGTTAGCTGGATGTCAGTTGCCTGGTATGTCAAATTATATCAACTGCTTATGTTCTTTTGAAGAAATGAAAAGTTGGCAGATCTTTTTAGATAATGAACAGCATAAAAATGGTTTCTAGATTGAAGCACTTGGGCCGCACTTGATCTGTGCCTTAGCAGTTAAATGATAGATTTTTAGTGCTTCAATAACTTTTTTTTTTAAATAGTAGCTGTTGTTTCTAGGTCATAAGTTGATTCTTGTTTGTTTTTGTTTTTACAAAAGCTACCATTATTTCACGTCTGCTGCTTTAACTAGGTATCCTATCTACCACATTCCTTACCAGCGCAACGTGAAGGACTTATCTGCATGCTTCCTAACATACCATACCATTTCCTCCTCATTTCAAGGTATGCTTTGTGCACATCAGAGAGTACTTTGTACCATTTTGATCAATTCTCATGGCACACGAATCATAATTTTGCTAGACTTCTGTATCAATGCTGCATGAACATGATACTATTATCAATATCAACAATCTTCATGCCTTTGGGTCTTTAGTTTATTTCCCTTGATGTCGTCTAGGATGTTGGTGTAGGCATACTGATTCAAAATTTACACTTGGGTTGCACCTGGAAGAGCATGACCACAGGATATAATGGCAGCTCTTTTCCTCTGATGCAATATTCTTATA
The DNA here is from genome assembly GCA_900205405.1 of Echinochloa crus-galli. Classification (NCBI taxonomy): domain Eukaryota; kingdom Viridiplantae; phylum Streptophyta; class Magnoliopsida; order Poales; family Poaceae; genus Echinochloa; species Echinochloa crus-galli. Next base: position 2,179,537 of record OAMR01000103.1, read on the forward strand.
AACATGTACAGATGTAATACTCCAATACTTCTGTTCCATTGTGAGTTAGCACTCATTCACATAAAACATTAGGGCTTAAATGGATGAAAAAGTTCTTGTTTTCACAAAGATTCACTTTTGTTAAATCACATGATATGCATTAGAACATTATTATTATTCACAAGGAGAAAGCATGTATAATGTCTGTACTGCGGAATAGAATCCCCTGAGTAATATATGTTAAACCCGCAGACTGTCTGGGAAAGGTGCAACTGATGCTTCTATATCTTGAAAGATGCCTCTCATATATTCTAATGATGTGCTTTTTACTGCATACCAGTCAGTATCCCACGCTATCTTAACATCAGTTGATGGCTTAGCTTACAAGAGTATGAATGTTTCCTTCAAGGGTTTGTTTGTCTTACTATTTTGCATCCAAATCGTCAACTTTGGTTCCAAAAGGCTTCATGTCTTAGCTTTCAAGTGTATGGTTAAGGAAACAACTTACTTACACAAAAGGTTGGTGGCAGCAGTTATTTGCCCAGTAAAGAGGAGGAAAGAGACTGTCTTGTCATGTACCATGACTTTTATTACTAGACATGCAGTTGTTTCTTAGAGATTAAAAATACGCATGTTATAACATGGAAGAAGACACATTTTTTTGGGTAAGCTTGCTTGGATTGGAATATGTGCAAAAGCACCTAGGCTCACCAGCTGTCCACTTCAGAAGAGGGGAAAAAAGACAGTAGAGTCCAAATCAAGCTCAAGCCATATCTTTGAGCTTGACAACAATCTGCATGTTAAGACTTTGACTTGAAAACTATTTGATACTATATACTTTATACTTAACCACAGCTGCACCAATGATGACCTTAGTACTGTTTTCATTCCACGGTAACCTGTGTTATGTTTCTTGTCCACAGATAATGCCCTTGAGACCATGACCAATGCTGGTTGCCATCCAGTCGCTGACGGGAAACAAAATGGCCATATGGACAAAAAGAGCAACACAGTATCACTCCCTCCATTTGGCCTTGCAGCACACAAGATACAGGGTTCTCTCTGGACCAACCGCATGACAGGGGATCACAGAACGATGGACTTCCTCTTTAGTGCGGCAGATTCCTGGCTGAAGCAGCTTGGAGTCCAGCACCATGACTTCAACTTCTTCATCACTCACCCCATGTGAACCAGTGAGCTGGAGTAGGTTGCAAAGAACCACATGGGTGCAGACTTGAAACTACTAAAATTACTTACACCATCAACAATGGTAGCAAAACGTTTACAGTACAGTTCACCGGTACAAGTGAGTCTAACAGTGGTAGGATAGGTTTTATACTGCTTGAGTTTATTGCCTGTCTCTTATACACATCTAGATGTGTATAAGAGACAGCCCCGTGGGTTGATTCCTTCTTAGAATCTTGGAAGCAAATTCGATTCGTTCTCATCTGCGCTAAGATTCCTTACCGTTCACGTTCCCTTCTCCTTCACCAGTGTCCTCCACCCCAAAGCTGCAGCGCGGAAAGGGCATGAAGGTGCTTTGTGGTGGCAAAATCTGATTGCAATGGTGAGGCGAATTAGGGGCATGGAAGGAGGAGCACGAGCAGGCAAGGTGTTGGAGTCGCAGTCATAGTCGCAATCAAAGATTTTGGGACGGTCGCAAACCGACCACAAGCACCAGGGACGCAGTCGTCTGCTGCGCTACCGCTGAGCGATAGCGAGCACCATCCTCAAGCATTACTCCGGCGGAAGGGCCGGTCCGGTGGTGTCCGCAAGCTCCCCATCCGTAGTGCCGGATAATAAGCCCGGCCGCAGTCAGCTCACACCCGTAGATCTAGCAGGACTGCGATGAGGATTTCCGTGCTATGTTGATTGGTGGCGATGGGTGGGATTAAGGTCTGGCCAGGCAGAGCGAGATACCGACCACCAGAACTGAACATGAGGATTGAAGGCAGTGCACGAGAGCGGATGCTGTCCGGGGGGCAGGCATTTGACGACGAATGCGACGACGAGGAAGAAGGTAGTGGCTTTCTTTTATAATTTTGAGTCCTTTACCTCGGTGCCATTAGGAAAGATGGCGGTGACCTGTGCGCCACTAAAAAGTTCGGTCGCACCTGTACGCCATCCACCCAACTTTCTTTTACGTCTACGCCATTCCGTCCATGTTCTGTTAGTTTGCAGGCCCTTACATGTAGGCCCCACCTAGTAAAATGACCCTCTTACCCCTGTCTCTTATACACATCTTTGGATTTCGGGGGCCCGGG
>OAMR01000103.1:2198220-2211161 GCA_900205405.1 Echinochloa crus-galli
AGCGCCGCGGCGGAGGAGATGTGTATAAGAGACAGCATATATTCTAATGATGTGCTTTTTACTGCATACCAGTCAGTATCCCACGCTATCTTAACATCAGTTGATGGCTTAGCTTACAAGAGTATGAATGTTTCCTTCAAGGGTTTGTTTGTCTTACTATTTTGCATCCAAATCGTCAACTTTGGTTCCAAAAGGCTTCATGTCTTAGCTTTCAAGTGTATGGTTAAGGAAACAACTTACTTACACAAAAGGTTGGTGGCAGCAGTTATTTGCCCAGTAAAGAGGAGGAAAGAGACTGTCTTGTCATGTACCATGACTTTTATTACTAGACATGCAGTTGTTTCTTAGAGATTAAAAATATGCATGTTATATAACATGGAAGAAGACACATTTTTTTGGGTAAGCTTGCTTGGATTGGAATATGTGCAAAAGCACCTAGGCTCACCAGCTGTCCACTTCAGAAGAGGGGAAAAAAGACAGTAGAGTCCAAATCAAGCTCAAGCCAGATCTTTGAGCTTGACAACAATCTGCATGTTAAGACTTTGACTTGAAAACTATTTGATACTATATACTTTATACTTAACCACAGCTGCACCAATGATGACCTTAGTACTGTTTTCATTCCACGGTAACCTGTGTTATGTTTCTTGTCCACAGATAATGCCCTTGAGACCATGACCAATGCTGGTTGCCATCCAGTCGCTGACGGGAAACAAAATGGCCATATGGACAAAAAGAGCAACACAGTATCACTCCCTCCATTTGGCCTTGCAGCACACAAGATACAGGGTTCTCTCTGGACCAACCGCATGACAGGGGATCACAGAACGATGGACTTCCTCTTTAGTGCGGCAGATTCCTGGCTGAAGCAGCTTGGAGTCCAGCACCATGACTTCAACTTCTTCATCACTCACCCCATGTGAACCAGTGAGCTGGAGTAGGTTGCAAAGAACCACATGGGTGCAGACTTGAAACTACTAAAATTACTTACACCATCAACAATGGTAGCAAAACGTTTACAGTACAGTTCACCGGTACAAGTGAGTCTAACAGTGGTAGGATAGGTTTTATACTGCTTGAGTTTATTGCAGCAAATACCAAACATGTCGGGACTTGAATGGTTTTCTGTTTCTTGTTTCTTGGCAGAAGATGTAACTGATCTGTACAGAAGTTTTGCAACTAATTTGGTATCCAATGTTGGGGTTGGATCCATATTGTAGATGTTGTCTTGTGAAGTTTAGTGCCCTAGAGAATGTCAGTCCAGGATGAATCTGCTTATGCAGACTCCAGTTGGACCTGAATCTGTTGATGACAATTTCATTTTCTTCTGCAGTAAGCAGTTGTATCCACCCGTTTCCATTATGATTGCTGTATTACTGAGGCCAGAACAGGAAGAGAATTGCATAACTTACTTTGCGGGAAACCCCAATTGGCAATTCAACATGACAAATATATACAGGATGCTGTTTAGTGCAATGGAGCAAATTCGGGCGAGTATATAGGAATTCCAGTCTTTGAAGCATGGCTAGATTTGCGATTGTCGACCTTTGAAAAGAGATTTCCTATTTTAATTGAACGTAAGAATGTGAAGCTTCAGTGTGAAAAGGAATCATGGCTGCAAGTGGAAAACGAATGAGCGAAGAAACAGGCAGCATATTCTTTGTACTTTGGGAAATTCTGAATATACTTACATAGGCGTACTCTTTTATACACTCCTAAAGTACACAGCGTCATGTCCAGATATGTCTTCCGAAGGAAATACAGCCATACGGAATATTCCGTATAAGAGCTGTATCTGAACTGCCCGGCGTATTTGAGTGTTGATATTTCGTTGATGGCAGTTTAGTTGACATAATGGGCAAATTCTGTGGTCTTATAGGGCCTGCTTGGTTTGGTTCCAAAGCTTTGGCTTGCCAAAGTTTTGGCAAGCCAAAATTTGGGTAGGAAAATTGTCAACATTTTGGCAGGATAAATGTGAGATGATGCTAAAGTTTTGGTAGCAAACCAAATACAAGCCAAAGAATTGGTATGCCAAAGTCTTGGCCGGCCAAAATCTTGGCAATGAACCAAGCAGGCCCATAATTGTGAAACACCATAAATTTGATCCAGCGGCAAGCGCAAACGCAACATGTTCTTGTTAATCGGGCTTTATTTCCTTTCCTCTCGCGGGCTTGTTGTTTGCGACCCTGTGATCCCGGCCCAGCCCACGAGAACCGGGCTGCAATCAGCGGATGCCAAATATGTCGGGTCTCAAATGTTTTTTCTGTTTCTTATTTTCTTGGCAGAAGATGTAACAGCCAATTTAATTGCATAACTTCCTTTGTGACAAACCCCAATCTGCAACTCAACATGACAAATATATGTACTGTGCATGCTGTTTAGTGCAATAGAGCAAATTCGGACGAAAATATAGGAAGTCCAGTCTTTGAAGGATGGCTAGATTTGTAAATGTCATGCTCTGAAAAGAAACCTTCCATTTTATGAATGTAAATAATAAACATTTTCAGTGCTTCATTGGTCACAGGTAAGAATGTGAAGTTTCAGTGTAAAAAGGAGGCATGGCTGCAAGTGGAAAACGAACGAGTGAAGAAACAAGCAGCATATTCTTTGGAATACTTGGAAGAACAACCAATGTCTTCGGAAGATAGCACAGGGTATTCTGTAGTGCTGTCCGGCACATTTGATCGAGTGTTGGTATTTCGCTGATGGAAGTTTAATCGACATATAATACTAGGTAAATTGTATGAGTTTATAATTGTGAAATACCGCAAACTTAAACCAACAAAAGAAAAGTTATTAGTTTTTAGAATAGTATAAGTAATAGTAATGTCAAAAAATGTCAAAAAAATTGGACCATTCTCTCTTTGTGCGTGTCATCCTTGCACAGGGGCATGCTAATCTTCTTTGTATTGTTCCAATTTTAGAGGATGTCTCTGAGGAGACATTATAAGCTGAACAAGCTTACAAGTTACTCTATCCCGTTCTGTATTCTCGATAAGGTACTAAACTAACGTCTGCGACCCCGGATCCAGAGGCCGCTTGGAAACTAGTCCGTCCGATTCGCATCAAACGAGAATAACATGCATGGATGGAATCTCAAGGACTCTGGACTATTGTTCTGTGTTCCAGCGCAAGCAAGCGGCAAGCAAAAACGCAACGTGTGGAGTCTGGACTGCACTGTGTTCGTGTTAATCGGGCTCTAATTTATTCTCGGGCTAGTTGTTTGGGACCTTTTAATCCCAGCCCAGCCCACGGGAACTGGGCTGTCCCAAAACAGGCCCGGACATGGTTACAATAACTCGAATTTTATATATAACACAAACACACTACAATGCGTCGAACGTAAATAAAAGTTCCTCGATTGAGCTAGGATGGCCATAAATATTCAGGCTGGTAATGAACAGCTACAGAAGTGAACTATCAGACAGAATGAACTATCAGACACTATCTGCTAAGACAGCTCCACAGTTTCTTTCGCAGAAAAAGGATCTGCTTCATAATGATCAGGGGGGGAAACTTTGAAATGAAATACATTTTTTTGTATAAGACATAACGGATCACAACTCAACATATACAAAAGCCTTCCTTCGATTCATCAACTATTTCCATGCTTTCAACTATATGTACAACGGGGTAAATTCCCACCTTAACTAATATACAAGGCTGAGCAACTACAGCGTGAATCATATGGCAGCTATCAATTCTATTTTTTTCTCAGCTCCAAATAGGCACACAATGTACAAACAGAGGAAAGGTTACCGATTTGTCCTTGCTAACCTTGCAGCGTGCGATGATCTAACCATGCCATCTAATCATGTTCAAGGAGCTGACAGTTTGGTTCTGCTCCAAGTCTCCAATTGATAGTACCTTTTCAATCTATACCTGCAATGGAGCACCTCTCTTCAATCCGTATAGTTCGGCCCTGAGTCTTCATGGCTCTACTTAATCTTCATATTCCTGTCTGGCTTCAATGAGTGGGTTATAGGTGCTGCATGCAGTGGCCAACCGCCTGTATGTGATAGACATCACACAAGTATGCGCTAACCTCTTACTTCTCGCCTACAATGGTTTTGTAGTTAACCATGTAGATGGCAACCAGTGTGAGAAGTGCACCTCCAATTTGTACAGGTGAGAAGGTCTCGTCAAGGTAGAGGTACCTGAACAACAAGTAGGTGGAAAAGACTGGTCAAGAGAACAACATAGTTTTACGGTCGCAAAAAGCCAGTACCATAATCTATTCGGAAGATATAACGACAACAAAGCTTTTCAGTCCCAGCCAAGTTGGGTTAGGCATAACATATTCTGAAGGATCTTACCCGAAAATGGATGCAAACATGGGGGTCAAGAAAGTGAGAGAACTAAGGGTGGTTAAGCTACCTGAAATAATAAGAAAGAAGTACTTATATGGGATATCTTAAAGAGTGAATGTGGATAATACCAGCATGTCATAACAGCACTGTATTAGTAGAAAGCAATTATACCTCTAGTAGCATTGTAAAAGTATACACCGTAGCTGACAGCACTGCCAAATATAGAAGTATAGCCAAGTGCTAATATGTCGCTCCATGTAAGTTCTTGAATATGTCCACTCAGAGCAGGATCATGATTCAGAACAGATATAATCAGCAGAGGAAGCCCACCTATAATCATATGCTGTCATAATGTGGATGTTAGCATCGAACAATGATGTAAGACCAGATTTTAATATTGCGAGGATTATTAAAATTGTCACTGGAAAAGGAGTAAGTTATAATAAGCTGCAGTAAAGGTATCTCCATTCTCTTGTAACCATGGAACAAGTTGGAAGCCAAAGGTTCAGTTAAGGATGCCAAGAAATGCTGTTCTAAGTTGAAATCTATAAATCTACCTTTCACTACACCACGGCATGAGTAATATTTTCAGAAATATGCAATAAGCTCTGCAATAACAATAACAGCAAATGGCTATATACATTTTATCCGTGCAATAAACTACCTATCAGTTGCCAAAATGGACCCCAAAAATGGCTGACGAAAACAGCAATTGTGGAGCCTTGGCGCATGTGACAGAAACTAAGATATAATATGGAGTGACTGTTCATCCGTGGATAACATACCCATCCTGTTGCCATGATTGGATCACAGTACTTCGACACCCAGCGAACCATGATAGTTCCAACTGCCATGCTTTGAGCTGAGAGGAACATCAACCATTCTCCACTTCCCCAGATTGTTGTGTCATTTCCTTCAACTGACAATGCTGGAACCTAGCAAAAATGCAGGAGAAAATGATCAAAGGAGAAAATGCAGGAGACAGAAACATAGATATAGTGCTACACACCAATCCACAAATAGTACAAATGCTTTGGCTTGGTGCACACAGTTTGAATTTCGTAAAGTTCAAAATGGCCAGAAACCACTTTCCAACATTTTACAGATGATATATCACGCTTACTATATACTTACGTTTAACATGTCAGCAGTGGAAAAGAATCTAGAACATTTACAGAAGACAATTGTTTTAAACATGATTAAGGATTTAAAATCAGTTAAGTAGGAATGGTCCAAAATGCTGCATGAGTAAAGAGCTCACAACACTTCATAAACTTTCACTTCCAAACAATATAAGTATGCATTTGATATGGAGAAAATGTTGTATTCAACAATGTGACTTGTCACCATAATCAACATTCAGGTCTCAAGATTGCTAACCTCTCTACGGTCTAGACTGCCTAGGAAAATTTCAAACTCGCATCGGCACAAGGCAAACCTCGAGAAGCAAGAGACCAACGACACCCAGCACGAGCCCTCCAACACCTATCGCTCCGATTGACTCTCCAAAGAGCAGTGATGCAAGGACAGCAACCGTCAACGGCTGCGAGTCAATGATGACCTGCAATGGAGATTCAGTTCTGTCAGGGCCATCAGCTCAGTGCACAGGAGGACAATCCTACTGCTTGCCTGAGGAGATAATGAACAGCACAGGGGTTTGGATTTCGCCTTACACTCCCGAGGCCAGCCGACGTCTTCTGCAATCCCTCCGCGAGGAAGCCCTGTGAAAGCAAGCAACAACCAATGCCGCCAATTCATTCCAGAACCCAACACGCAGCCACACAATGAAAAAGGTCACCGCACTACTCTCAGCTGTAAACATGTGCACTGCAATTTCGCACCTGGAAGCAGGCGGCGTCGATGAGCCCGAACGCGGCGATGGCGAGCCAGGCCTCCCATCCGGAGGGCTGCTTCCTGCCGCGCGAGGCGGCGAAGGCGACGAGCAGCGCGCCGGCCGGGAGCAGGCGCAGCGCGGCGACGAAGAAGGGCCCCGTCCGGGGGATGACCCCCTTCATGGCCACCATGGCCGTGCCCCAGAAGAAGAAGGGCGACACGAGGGACGCCCACTCCCAGAGCTCCTTCCCCGAGGGGGAGGCCAAGGCCGCCGCCGCCGCCGCCTCGGAGCCCGCATCGTCGGCCTTCGACGCGGCGGGGAGGAGGGGAGCGCCGTCCTCGGCGCCGGGGTCGACGAAGCACTCGACGTCGGAGCCGGTGCCGACGCAGTCGAGCGAGTCGGCGGGGGCCGGGGCGGGAGGGGAGGGCGGAGAGGACTCGTGGCGCGCGCGCACGGCCGCGACGAGGCGGCCGGTGGGGGTGAGGGCGCGGAGGCTGCGGGTGGAGGAGAGGGGTGGGGATGCGGATGCGGGGAGGGGACGAGAGCGGGAGGATGAGGAGGAGGCCGGCGGAGGCGGGGCACGCGGCGGCGGGCATGGTGGTGGCCGGAGGCGGGCGGAGGCCTCGGGCGCGGGACGGTGGGGAGGGGGAGGAGTGGGGTCGCAGTGGAGAAGTGGCCACGTCGCCCGTAGCCGTGAGAGCCCGTGACGCTGTTGGTGGGCCTCTGCTCTGCTGGCGTCACTCGTCTGTCGTCTTCGCTCGGCGTGTGTGGTGTTTGGACTTCGAAAACTGGCAACGTGGCTTTTGGGGCCTCATGAGCCCGTGCCGTTTGGCGTGGCAGCGTGATGTTTTAATTTGTTGTTCTTCGAGATGTGTCCAGGCACCTGGCGGCATATAATGCTTGGCTGAAGGACTCTCGGAGTTCATGTATTTCGGAGGAAAAATGACAAAGTTCGCTCAGAGATTCGGTGGCGGGCAAGTTTATTCGTGCTCCGAACAAGCCAAGGTCAAACAAACCCACTAGGCATGGACAGTGATTTACCGAGACCGTTAAATACGCAGAAATGAGAGAAGAAAAAAATGCACCAGCCGGGAATCGAACCCGGGTCTGTACCGTGGCAGGGTACTATTCTACCACTAGACCACTGGTGCGTTTGTTTTAACTACTTGAGTATTAAGACTTTAAAACCACAGCTGATTTCAGGTTTGCAAAATACTGTATCGTACGCTAGATGAAAATGTCAAGAGTGTTGTTCACTGAACTAATGCCACAATAGATAGAAAGAATCGAAAATTCTTTGTTTTTTATGTTTCAAATGGAGTGAATGAATAGTCTGGAATGTAAGAGATTTCCATCTTTTCAACAGTCCATTTGTGCCCGTGGTAAAAGATGTAGCCAAAAGTCAAGTGAACAGCGTGTGCTAGCCGATTGCCTTGGACACTTCTCGCTTGGGGCGTGATTGGTTTCTGAATATGCACGGGCTGGCCGTATTCCAGAGCCAGGCCCTCATGCAAGCATCAGCCCTGTTTAGATTCAGAATTTTTACTTCCAAATTTACTATGCAAAAAGAAAATTCTCATCACATCAAAATGTCATAACATGCATGTAGTACTAAATGTAGATAAAATCAAAAACTAATTACACAGTTTTGTTGTACTCTGCGAGACGAACATTTTGAGCCTAATTAATAAATTTTTGGATAATTTTTCGCAATACAAACGAAATGCTACAGTAGCGCAATGATTACGATGTGACACCATACTCCAAATTCACCCATCCAAAACCAACATCTAAACACGGCCTCAGTGTTTGGTTACCTGGTTCCAGACAGCCTGGTCCGCTGGAGTTAATGTGCATGCGCCAACAGACGGATCTCTTCAAAGGGGTGGCTACCGAGCCCTTCACCTCGTCTCTTGTCCGATATGCGATTGGCATATGGCACACAAAGTTCGCCACCAAAGTCAAGTTTTTCGGTTGGCTGATGTGTTGCATGGCCGGCTCAACACTCGGGCGACTAGAGACTATCACATCTTCATGATTAATGCGGCAGCAGTATGGAGACGTATTGGCATTGCAAATGCCGAAGGGGCGCAGCAGGCTCCCTGGCTGATAGGGTTGTGATTGAACTCCGGAGTTCGAACACATGTGATGCTCCTCGTCAGGTCGTCAGGCCGCGACCGCTTGTGCCGGACGCGCGCGCGGATGGAGTGGCCGCGCCGCGCGCGGCATCTCGCGTCTCGCGCGCCGTGTCATTTCCGGTTGTTTGGGTTAGTTGGCTAGACGTGTGTTGGCCGGGCACAACGATCGTCGGAGTCGATGAACATCGGAGCAGAAAATGGGGCACTCACTCCTACATTTCTGTAGCAACCCAGTTTCAACTTGTGTTCCTAGATCAGCAAGCCACGGCGGTTGAGTACTAGTATGGTTCATCCCTCATCACGTCATAATGTAGCCCATTCGTCGTTAATTTTGTCAGTAATTGGACAACGTACAAAAACACACTCACGATACGATCATATGGGCTTGTATTTTGACAGTCTGTCTCCTGCACAAAGACGTACCTAAAGAACACTGAACTGGCAGGAGCAGATACAGGGGCGGAGCCAAGGGGTATGCCGGGTAGGCCACGGCATACCCTACGATTTGGCCCAGCCCATGTAGTTTAGGGAAAAAAGATCGATTCCTTTTATCAGGTTGTTCGCTCGTTTGACAGTACGTCCATCTTCCAGCAGCCGCTCCATTACTCCAGTTCGCAGTCGTTTCTCCCTTCCCCCCTTGGTCGACTGCTCTAGCTGTACGTCTGGACTTGGCGTGGCTCGTCACGGCGATCCTGCACGGTCACTGCTCAGTTTGTTCAGCTGCCAAGGCCAAGCCACCCGAAAGTCCGTTGCACAGATGTAATTATTGAAGATGAATGAACGCATCGCATCTTTGGTTCCAAAGCACGCACCAATAGTATTTAAGATGTTGTTATTTATAAATTCTATTACTAAATACTTTTATAGTTATTTTCTACTTGTATGCTGAATAGCTTCTCCAATTTTGTGGCTATATACGGAAATTGTTCAACAGATTATACAAACTGTATATGATAGAATTTGTAGGGGCATACCCTAAGTTGGAATCCTAGCTACGCCACTGAGCAGATACCTACGGCATGGATTGCCTGCCCTCAGCAGTTAGCACTATATTTACAGCAGCATGATGAAGACATCACAGGACGACCAGCACGAAATCTTGTAAACGGCATCAGTAGCAGCAGAAAGCTCATCCCGCATCGCCTAGAACTTCTTCATTCACTGTGCCAGCTATGGCATCGCTGGAAAAACGTAAACTGAATCAATCAACCATGGATTGCTGACAATAACTTGAGATATATTATCACTATCAATCAAGTAGATAGCACTAGTCTATTATATTAGTACAATAGTGTTAAAAGGAGCCACCACGTTCGCCGAGAGGGCCAAGAAATTCTCACGTTAATCTAAAAAAGAGAAGGATATGCACCGTCAGATTTTATGAAGATCTAACGGTTCATGTTATTCTATTATTATTTCAAAAGGAGAAAAAATATATACCGTCGGATTTTATGAAGATCTAACGATCTGTATTATTCTGTTGATCCAAAAAAGAGAAAAATATACCGTCAGATTTGATAAAGATCTAATGATCCATATTAATCCAATAAATCTAGACCTAATATAATTAATAAATATATAAATACAAATAAATAGCATGAGATATATTATTCCGTCCACCGCCACCCCACAACGGTCGGCGCGCGGTTATCCGCGGTCACTGCGGGAGCCCTCCACCGCCGCCGTGCGGTCGTCCATGGCCGCCGCGGGAGTCCTTGCCGTCAGGAGGCCGTTCGACGCCGTCGCCGTCGTCGCACAGCCGTCTGTGGCCGCCGTAAGAGTCCTCGCCGTCGCCGCACGACCGTCCGCCATCGGGAGGCCGAACACGGCCACCGCAAGGGCCCTCAACCGTCGCCGCGCGGTCGTCCGTGGCCGCCGTAGGAGTCCTCGCCGTCGCCGTGCGATCGTCAGCCGTCAGGAGGCCGTTCGACGCCGTCGCCGTCGTCGCACAGCCGTCTGTGGCCGCCGTAAGAGTCCTCGCCGTCGCCGCACGACCGTCCGCCATCGGGAGGCCGAACACGGCCACCGCAAGGGGAGATAGACGGAGAGAGATAGAGTGGTGGGGGTTGTGGTGGTGTCGGTGAAAGAAAAGGAGAAAAAGAGATGGGTGGGCTCACGTGTTTGTAGTTGGTATAGACTATACAACATAGTGGATAACGGGTGCAGAAGACATTGATATATAGCGGAGAATCTCAATGACTAGGCATGAATATTTCTTTTAGAGGATGAGAATAGAGTACGACGAGTGGGGACAGTATGAAGCCACATGTGTCCTACCACGTTCCTCTATATATGAGACAATGCTCAACAATAAGCGAAGGACAACACGTCGATCTATGCGCGTACCTAATGAGAGGTGCTTAGATTTAGAGCGTTCAATAAGGTTGTGAGCATAGCATTAGAGAACAATTCTCCCTGTCCAAAGGGAACGAATCGCTGTCGGGGTTGAGCACCATGGCTGCACTCAGCACTTAGTGTCTTTGCGAGCGTAAGTGTAAGATCATCAAACGGGTTACCCGCGCTCAGACCCGTTTGATGGTCTTCGTTAATGAGTTAGTGCAATAAGGAGCAAAGAGAGGAAAAATAAAGCAGAGAAACTGAGCAATGAGCGGAGGACATCATATTGATTTGCACATGTAACTAATAAAAATTGCTCAGATTTAGGACATTTACTAAGGTTGTGAGCACAACCTGAGAGAAAAATTCTCCATATCCGATGAGAGTGAATCGTTGCCGGGATTTATAATCACCATGGCAAGTCTTGCGTTAATCCATCAGAGCAAACAAGTTTGACATTAAGGAAGCACACTGACAAGTGAAAGTTGTCAGTGGTAGATAGGTGCAGTTGCACCCCGGTGTAAGACATCTAACAAAAATGTAAAGTGAAAGGCCATTTCATTCTTGCAGATTTAGGTGATGAAAATGAAAGCATCATCAAATGTAAGCCTAATGAATTTATAGTGTAGTAAACTGAACATGCACAAAAAAAACAGAGACTGCACATATGGATAATAAAGTTTTGGCTTAAAAATATACGGAGTTAAATTCAAACCATATAAAAAAACAATAAACTAGGCTCAAATTAAACTCTCAAACAATAATTTTTCATTTAAGCAGCATAAATTCTAAGTCAGGTGATTTGTACTAAGCACAATAAAGATCTAGATGGAACCACAACACATGCAAGAAACTAAGCCGCAACACCGAAAAAACGTTATGCCACTAAAGAAGTCATCTAAAGCAAGGGTGGGCACAAGATTTGGGCCACCTTACTGTATAACCGCTGCCCTCAACTCTTGAGGCCTTAACACATGTGCCCTCCACTAAGTCACTACCACCACGCTTGCTCACTTCTGGTTCCAACGGAGAAAGGAACAGGGCGCAATCTCACAAAGTTTCTAGATCAATAGATTAAGAAACATAGATACGATAAGAAATATTTTACAAGGTTGAATTAAATTATTCTTATGTTTCTAGAACGAGAATGATACTGCGATATAGATGGAAGAAGGTGCAGTAATTGTGTTGCTCAGTGAATCGATTTAGATGTAGGGGCTAGAAAATTGAATTAAGGCCTAAGAGGCTAGAATGGACCACTTGGTCACTGGGCTAAGAGTGGGGGTAGGCAGAAAGAAAGATGTGTGCTACTCTTTTTTATCAGGCCGAGTTCCTTAAACAGTATATTATTTTGTGTCATTCTTTATTTTTTTAAATACACACACGTTGCACATACTATATAAACATATTTTTTAGAAAAATATTGGATATTTAACTCAATACCTTAAATTGAAGTGACTCCGCATGTATCTTGAGTCAAAGCAATACTGGACACGTAAAAAGATACTTCAATAGATAAAAAAGGATTGGCCCAAACTATGGCACACTTGGACACATAAAAGTAAACTGAGAAAAAACAAAATAGATATGAAAAATAACTAAAATAAAATTAGAATGTGACAAATCTAAATATAAAATATATGACTAAAATATTTGGAGAAAAGTTTAGACATGAATCATTTCATATGAAGTTTGGACTAAAAAAACTTATTATACAAAATATGTAATCATTGGATCCATACCTAAAATCATATACACTTAAAATTGTTGATTCATCTCTAACTTCTAAAGTGAAATGACAATAAAGGACTTAAAAACTTTTATGGTAAAACTTAAAATTAAACAACAAAAGAAAAAATATATTAACGAACAAAAAATACTTATAAAAAGTTCTAAATACTTAAAATATTATCATAAAAACTGGCTAGCTACCCGCGCTATTTGCGCGGGCCACCTTGCTAGTATATATAGAAAGGAAAAGGAATTAAGCCATTATTCCTTTTTTGAACGGAAATTTTTTTTGAACGAACAACACTCGACGAGTGCGTTTCTATTAATATAGCAGAAAAAAATATAAGACTACGGCCCTGGCAGGCCATAGGCAGGAAACAGAAAAGAACAAGAAAATAAACTCGCCCGGTTGGATTGTGACATCAACACGGGTTACCGCTCGACTACACACGTTGACCGGTTGGATTGGGACATCAACGCGGCCAACACACAACTCACAACGATATAAGGGACAACACAGCCGTGGCTTCCACCTACAACCGCACACCTGCGGGTAGAAGACATTGATATATAGCGGAGAATCTCAATGAC
>OAMR01000103.1:2211183-2283165 GCA_900205405.1 Echinochloa crus-galli
GCTGTGCAGGACCGACCGCCGCCGTGCTGCTGCACCTGACCAACTACCCGCCGACATGAAATCACCGAGTCCGAAGCAACTCAACGCGCGGGGGCCTCGCCACTTCCGCCGTCTCTCGCGTGCGCGGGGACCTCCAACCCGCCACTCAGCACGCCTCGCTCTCGTGTGCGGGGGTCTCAACCCCGCCACACGGCACCACGCTCCGGACTCGTTTCAAGGATTGCCGTCGAGGAAGCAAGAAGAGGTGCCATGCCCCCCGGGAACTGTCTCAGACCTCTAGACCACCGCCGTGGTTCAAATCATCACATTGCTTTCCCCTTCGCACAAGACACCACCATCGAGTCAGAAGACCGAAGATGTCGCCCGCGCCATCTTTCGACGTTGTACCGCACCAAGAGAGTTCAGCGGGCCAAGTCATCACCGTCCGCTGCAGGCCAAGTCGTCACCAGATGTCGTTGCCGCAAGCGCCGTCCTTCAACGCTGTCCCGCACCGCACTGGAGGTTGCCATGCAACACCAGGCGCCGCTGAAACGCTGCAAGCAGCCAACAACATCGGAATGAAGACCGACGGCCCCCAACCGTAGAGCAGGCGTCTTGACGTGAGGTAGACAACCCCATGTTTGCATGCCTTCAACAGATTTGTCACCACCAGCCGGAGCAATCGCAGTAGTAGGCCGGCCATATTGCCGGGCGACCGTGTCTCTAGAAACCCAACGCTTGCAGCCCACGCACGGCGTCCTGCCGCACCGGTCGTCTCCACGCTGGGCCTCCTCCTGCCGGCCCACGCGCGCGCCTTGCGCCTCCACCGCCGCTGCCCGACAGCCTGCACGCCACCACCGCCGCCACCGCGCGCGGGGTCGCGCTCCTCCCTGCCCGCGCGCCCGGTCACCTCCGTCGCCGGCCGCTGCTTGCGCTCCCTGACCGCTGGGCGCCACCCCCAGCCACCTCCGTCGTCGTGCGCCCAACGCCGCCGCAGCGGGCCGCGCACCAGCCCACCGCCGCAGGGCCGCGCGCCGGCCGCGAGCACCGCTGCCCACCACCGGAACCTGCAGATCCGGCCTTCCCCCGCACGGATCCAGCCTCCTAGTGCACGGATCCGGCCATCCACCATGCAGAGCTAGCTCCGCGTGCTCCGCGTCTGCCATTGTTGTACGGCTGTAGAAGAAAGGGATGAAGAGAAGGAGAGGCTTGGGGAAGGGAAATCTGGGGGAGGGAGATGGAGCTGGCCCCGCCGCCGCCCTCCTCGCTGTTCGCCGGACTTCTGGCTGGCAGCTCCGGCGGCGGCAGGAGCAGTGAGCGGGGTAGGTGGGGTTGGCGGCGAGGGCAGGGGGAGCCGCCCGAGCCGTCCGTCTCGGACGACGCGGGGGCGAGACGATTATTCTTTGAACGGAAATTGAACCATCGATCATATTCACACCACAATCATTGCCTACCAAAACACGACGGTCAAAACATAAGCAAACATACCTCGTAGTGTATCAATGATCCCCCAGAAAGCTTCTCCCAGTATTATCGCTTCAAAACCTATCATAAGCATCATCCATAGATAAAAAGCAACGCTTCCATAATTCTCCGCTGCCGTGGCATAACATAACAGACTCGTATCATAATTTCCCCACCGAAAAAAATTCGCAAGGATTCGAGGAAACAGATGATCGTGTAGCGGAAACTACTCACAGCCCTGCGGTAGCACGGATATCCGGACGCGCAGCGAGCAGCCGTAGCCGACGACGAGCACCTCCTGCCCCCGGATCCTCGCGAGCCACCCCAGCGCGGCCGCCGCCCGCGCGGCGTCGTCGAAGCACCGCCGGCACTCCGCCGCCGTGCGGTCCCCCGCGCACGCGCGGCCGGCCAGCGTCGCCGTCGTCTCGTGGCGGGCGGCGGCGGGGCGCAGTCGAGGAGAGGCGCGACGCGGCTGCGCGTGGTGACTGGCTCCGGGTCCGGCTCGGCGGCGATCCCCGGCACCGCCGTCACGAGCACGAGGACGAGCAGCAGGTAGGGCATCCCGGAGAGCTTCGGGGGGCGCGGCATTGGAGATGGAGAGGGCGAGAGCCAGGCCGGCGGCGCCACTCAGGCTGATCAACCGAGGCGAGCGTTACCTGGTTGTGGGAGGGCAGGAATCCCGCCACCTTTTTGGAAACCAACCACTGTCCACGTCCGTCTTTCGGCAGCTAAACTGGTGCGGTGAGCCCCTACGACGGCTAGCTGGCTGCCTGAGCGGCCTTTCGCGGCAACCGCGGGCGGCCCAACCCTCCCATGACTCCCATGGCTGTCTCTTTGCGCGTCTCGGCATGTTCCCTTGGTAAAAGGAGGACGCGCTCCGGTTCGGAACGCGTACACCGATTCAGCTTGGGTTCTTGGCCGGGCCCGGACCGGAGTCTCTTGGCTTTGGGTAGCTGGGATGGTGACATGTGTGTGGTCAGTTTGTTCGCGGAGCCTTCGGCGCAACTGCGCAAGCTCGTTCTAGGATGATCGTCACCGCGGGCTGCGGCAACATGTGCACCAGCCTCGATCCGTCGTGCCATACCTGGAACACCGATGGACACGGCTGCTCTCTCTGCCACTGGTTTCCGTTTTCCGGGTGATGGTCTCGCTGTGGTCTGTTTGTTGAAAGCACACGAGCTGTAGTAGCAGACTAGCAGCGAGTAATTTTAGCGTAAGGAAACAGAGGCTCGCCCGACAAGTCAGTCCAACGCACACGTAGGGCAATGCCCATATGTTTGAAAATGGTTGTAGTTCTGAATGCGCTCAGTTACTCTTACGATAAGGTTTCGAATACAGCCCAGGAGCTATATAAACATAACAAGTACTTCCAGTCGGAAGAACGTTGCAAACTGAATCCGAAGGATGGATGGATGCCAGGACGGAATCTCACTGGCGTCGGGTTGTGACTTGTGAAGTTGACGCGCGATCTTTCGTAGAATATAAGGGGTCCGGGTTTACGTTCAAGATGTATGGTGCAGTGGCCTGATGATTCAACAATTCTAGGTCTGTCACTGAATTCGATCTAGCCTAGGTGCGTGCAGCAGCAGCAACTGATCAACGTGGATGGCAGCGGTTCCTCTTGCGGCTCTACTCGCCCGTCGATCTGCTATTGCTAGTACTACATCTCTGACTCTCTGTTCTTCTGCGGCCGGGGAGCGGGAACCGGGCGCGGCGGGGAAGCAGAGGCCGCGCACGAACGCGCGGCCGGGACCGGGCACGCCGGACCACCCAGCGGCCAACCCGCTAGGAGCGGCGGAGGGCGGTCAGCCCCAAGTCGAGGTTGGCGCGGAAGCATGTACTAAATAGCGAACAGCGGTGTCATAGTGAATTAGGTTTATATAGCAGATCACGGATAGCGGGTGCTATAGCGGACGCTAAGTCCAAATAGCATAATTTAAAAAAATAGTCAAAATTTAGAGCATACATGAATATTAACATCAAATTTATTTAAATAATCATCAAGAAAAAAATATTTTGTGATCCCTTATTTTTCAGCATAGCCTAAATTACTATTTTTTAATATTGATGTTGTCTTCCATCCATCGTTTTTTGGTACTTCAACCATCAACATAGTCAATACGGTCTAATACGAGTAATAGCAGGCGTAATAGCGGAGCGCTAAGTGCAATAGCAGTCTGTAATAGCAGACTCTAAGTGCAATAGCGGACGCTAAGTCCAAATATGCTATCTTGGGTCCGCTATCTTAGGCCGTGTTTAGATATTGGATTTGCGTGGGTGAATTTGGAGTATGATGTCACATCGTAATCATTGCGTCACTGTAGCATTTTGTTTGTATGTGCGGTCACTGTAGCATTTCGTTTGTATATGCGAAAAATTGTTTAAAAATTTATTAATTAGGCTCAAAATGTTCGTCTCGCAGAGTACAACAAAACTGTGTAATTAGTTTTTGATTTTATCTGCATTTAGTACTCCATGCATGTTATGACATTTTGATGTGATAGGAATCTTCTTTTTCATAGTAAATTTGGGAGTAGAAACTTTGAATCTAAACAGGGCCTTATAGCGGTCGCGGTAGAGGTCCGCTACTGCTATAGCGGGCGCTACAATGCTATTTAGTGCCTTGCGCGGAAGACGGCGGAGGAGACAGGAGAGGACGCCTGGCCATGGGTTACGAAGACCATCGGCCTGGGGCACGAAGGTGGTTTCCTCTACGTTTCTACTGGTAAACACGTTGGATTTTCGTGTTGTCATGTCTCCACTAACAAACAAACAAGCACCGAAGCACGCACAATGCCAATCGGTTCTATTCCCTACGTCTTCACCAGCGATAGGCAGTCATGCGTGACATGAGCATTACCGAACTAACAGCAGCAGTTATCTTTGAGACTTTGATGCATAGGAGTACATGTATAAGCAATGGCTTTTCTTTTAGAAATAAATAAGCATGAAAAATGAGGTTGCAGCAAACATCTTCTTATAACTGGGGGAATTCCCCATGTACGACCTTGCCAGGCTACAAGTTCTGCAAAATCTGGAAAAACAAAGGCAGGCTGGAAGTAAATACCATGATTCATGAAAGAATATATAAAGGTACCATCGAATTTCACAGTTGTCGCTTGTTACATACCCTGAAGAACGTTACTACGAGTATTGCAGCTGCAATTGGGATAATTCCGATCCACAGTCCATATATAATGCCTCTTGTACCTTCCACTGCGACCGGCAGCATAGAAGATTTCGATCAAAACTTTTTTTTCCTACGTAGTAGTATACTCACTCCGGAGTTTGGTAAATAAAGCTGTTTTGGACAAGGTTTGAATCAAACATTATAGGAATATAAATCATGAATGTCATTTAAGTCGTTGAGTTTGAAAATATAAAAATTATATAAATAGATTGATCTTGAAAAGTACTTTCATAAAATTATACATATATAAATTTTCAAGAAATATTTTTATAGAAAAGAGAAGTCAAAGTTGTGATTTGGTGATCGTGTCGTTGTCCTAAACGACTTTTTTTACCAAACGGAAACGGGAGGGAGTACTTCTGCCAAAATATTTTGCGAGGATTGACGAGGACAACATGGACGTGAACGACAAGAACCGATGAACGAGGAGAGGGAACTCACAGGCCAGCCAGGCCGGCCCCTGCGGCAGCTCGAAGATCTGGACCCGCAGGAAGCAGTTGTAGCCGACCACCACCACCTCCTCCCCGCGGAGCCTCGGCAGCCACCCCAGCGCCGCCGCCGCTCGGTCGGAGTCATCGAAGCACCGGCCGCACTCCGCCGTGCTGCGATCGCCCGTGCAATCGCCTCCCATCGCGCTCGCCGTCGTGTTCCCGTCGGCGTAGAACCAGCCGCGGAACGCGTCCTCGCGGGCAGACGAGGCGCTCGTGTCCGCGTAGGCCACGATGCACCCGGCGCGCCAGGCCCCGCGGCGGCGGCGACGTCCCTGGTGGCGGCGGACAGGCACGCGGGGCAGCCGGCCGTCGCCGTCGGCGCGCCGAAGCAGAGGCCGCGCGCGAACGCGCGGTCGGTGGCGGAACGGCCGGACCGCACGACGGCGAAGCCGGGGCCGTCCAGCGCCGCGGCGGAGGGGAGCGCGCCGAGGGCCACGGCCAAGTTGGCGCGGAACGCGGTGTCGTCGCCCGTGGTCGGCGCCGGCACCGGCGCCGGCGCGCAATCGTTCAGTGGCGGGAGGTGAACGCCGCCCATGGCGTCCCCTGAAAAGGCTGCGCCGGGGTTGGCCGCTACGCCAACGAGGAGGAGGAGGAGGAGGACGAGCATGGCTGATCGGCAGGGCGAAACGCGGAGGCGGTGGCGACTGGCGAGCGTCAGGGTCTTCTTGTCTTCACACTCTACAATCTCCATTGAGGAGTAAACATCAGACTTGAATTGTTTCCCGTTTGGGCCAATTTCTATCTTACCGCGCTGCTCGTCTTGGTTCCCAATTTGGTGCAGGTGATGCTACGGCCTTGAAAAACGGGGACGAGGCAAGATTCGAATGCGACCTGACTCCTGCGGTCCTGCCACATTTCGTCACGGTTTCGTTCACCAGCAAAAAAGGAGGACACCAATCAGTGTGGCTTCCCTGATTGGGGAGCCTATATGGCTTCCCTTCACTTTTGAACGCAGCTAGCTTAGGGCCCATGGCCGGCCAATCAGCGTCACCATCATCTTCTTTCTCGCGCCTGCCATCGTCCCCACCATTTCCGCCGCCACCCGGATCACCCGCGGCCGGCGGCGCCCTCACCGCCGTCCGCCCCCGCCCACCTCCCGCCCCTCCACCGGCCGGTTTGTGTCCTTTCCGTGGTGGCGCGCCGTCGGTCACGAGGAGGAAGAAGAGCTGAAGATGAAGATCGGACGGTTTGGGATGGCAGTACGAATCTTAAACATTGGAAGATAGGTGGTAAAAAAAACTTGTAGAAGCTGTGTAGGATTCCCGTTCCTGATTGAGCGATTTCTCGAGCGAGCACACACGCATGGGCCAAGTTTCTTGCCTGCTACAAGCCCAAAGTTATAAAACTTGCGGCCTGGTCATCTGGCCCGCTAACTACGAGGCTTTTCTAGGTAGGCCGAGTAGGTTAGGCATGTGGCCGAGGCCTGCCTCCGGAAGCAAATCCTCTGCAGTACTGCAGAGGGACTCAAGGTCACTGACGTGTGGGCCATGGCACCTGTGGGGCCTACACATCAGTGGGGGAGTCTCTCTGCAGTACTGCAGAGAAGACTCACCCCTGCCTCCTTCCTTCTTCAAGACAATGGTCTAAAAGTTGGGAGTTTGAATATTTCTGCCACTCTGAAATTCACATACTCATGGAGATAGCGGTGGGCAAGCCAATTCTTACTGCCGCAACTTTCGTTACAAGCATTTAATAATGCGCGCGCTGACATTTGGCGGCGCCTTAAATACACTTACAGATTACTACAGCTTATTTCTGCATAACACCCTTGTCTTGTATAACCAAATGAGATCTCGTTTCCTGAATTCTTGCGAGCATATTCTTTTCCTGAATCCTGATCGAATGGCTGCATCCCACACTATGGATCCCACTCTCCTGAAAGTTAATTAGGCGTCAGAACATACATCTTGCAGTCATGAGGTGGCACTGAAGCTGACAGTTGGCCCTGAGCCGAGAAGGACGAGTGCTGCACAAGAAAAACGGAACATGAAATCTGATATCCCAACCATTAACGTTCATTGCCTGATTGTGATATGCAGTACGCGATCTGAAGAAAGCAAGCTTACCGCCCATAGGTCACGAGCAGTGACAGCAGTGGATGAAGCAAGCCCAATGTTTGACCATTGCGCCGTGATGGTTGCCTGGTACCCCTGCCGGTTCCAGAGAACCACGGCCTTCTTGTTGTTGCTGAGCGGCCCAGCCCAGACCTATAAAAGAACACAGCACTGTTAGCTTCACAGTCTTGCTAAAGCTCTTTGTGGTTTTGCTGTGGAACAGAGTGCCTCATGGAAGGCGGGGATGCAGATGTTGAGGAATACTTGCCTCCAAGCCATTGTTGGATTGCACTTTCTTTCCTTGGACGCCTAGACTATCTGTTCAGAAAATTGTCGCATCAGTATAATGAAAACGCATACAGCCATAGGTAAAAGTGCAAGAGAAGTCTTGCCTTGGTTGACAGCAATGACTTCTGAATTGCTTAGTATGTCCTTTGTCTGCTGGCTCATCGAGCGTACATCGCACCCGATCAGAAGAGGGGCCTGCAAAGACAGGTTTGCAGTGATGAAACTGCAGAAAATTTTAACATTGCAGGAGCACTGTTAACGTGCAGAAAATTCAGTACCTTGGCAAGTGCCCAGATGCTGAAGTGAGAGCGGTACTCCGCTTCAGACATACCACCGTTGCCCACTTCAAGCATGTCTGGATCTGATATTGGGACACAAGAGGACCTATTCGTCAGTTGGTAGTTCACAAATGGTTAGGCACAAACAGAATTGTCTCATATCTGAAGTTTCAACTCTTACCGTTCCATCCACCAGGTCCAGCATAGGAAGCCCATCTATCATTCTGGTCTGCACGAGATGTCATGCTGAAATATCATGGTAACTATGTTTAGTTTTGTCAAATTCAGTAGTTATCCAAGTAGATTAAAATGAAATGACTGGCACCTGCCCCAGTTGTCAGCAATATCATCAGTTGTTCTCCAGCTGTTGCCCATGCTGCCTGCCCAGGTTGCAGGGTTTTCTCTTCCCCTATATAGAGGAGACACAGTTGAAGAAATCAGTAAAGTAACAATTCTTCCCTCTGGACAGAAGTATTTCTAGGAGGAAACTCACCATTCACACAACGAGAAGAAGATGTTCTTTCCATATGTCTTCATGGCATTGCTCATTTTAGTATATCTGCAACAGCCACGAGAAGTTACTCAGCAATCTGGCAAGCAGTTCCCAATGCTTCAGCCACAAGGCAGTTTAAGGTATGTTCTGGTTTACCTCTCCGTTACACTCCTGCCAGCATCATTGCAGTTGTCATATTTCAGATAATCGATACCCTGTAGTTGAGAGAAGAAGAGTTAGAAGAACATCAGAAAATCAGAATCATCAGATGATCAGCCACTTTGTCGCTGGCATCAGTCATCAGGCAAGAAATAGAAATAGACTTACCCAAGATGAGAATGTTTTGACATCTTGCTCTTCATGATCAAGTGATCCTGGCATTCTTTGACTGCAGGTCCGTGTACTGCAATAAACAGTAGCAGTTCAGTATAAGGTTTGTTACCAGTTTGTTACTACAAATTATTGGTTTCCTTGGGTATTAAGGACTACAGTTCCTCCAGGACGACAATAAATTAGCTCCTTGGTCATCATAAAATTGATTTTTGATAGCTAGCAGCATACCCAGCATCGCTGTAGATGCCAAGCTTCAACCCTTTTGCGTGCACATAATATGCGAGTGCCTTGATGCCAGAAGGGAAGGTTTGTCTATGTGCAACAAAGTTACCCTGAAAAATGATAATGAAACTTTGTCAATAACAACAGTGCTAAAACATATTCAAGTCGTCATATAATAGGAAAAGAAGTAGAGTTTGAATTGGAACGGGGTCACAAAAGTTTGTCAAAACAGTCACTTCAAATTACTCATTATATCTGCAACAGTACACTCATAATAGTTCAGTATCTAAGAACTCATTAGCATAAAAAAACACTTTTAATCTCTCCTTAATCTAGTGGTTATTGATGAGTTCCTCTCCATGTACTTTTGTGCTTTCTAAGTTTCTAGAAGTTCTTCTCCACATTTTTTCTGCACTGATGTTAATGTTGAAAATGATGGGGGTGGTTAGTGGTTAGCGTGTCGCATCTGTAGGCAAAATTGATCTTCTTACCTGGTAGTCCCTGTCAGACTCTGCCCAGCAATCATCTGAAAGAAGATATGGAAAGCCTTTCAGCTACGAGCTACTTTGTGCATGATGTATCATGCGAGATGGGGTTTAGATCACAATTCATACCTATATTCACATATTCATAGCCCAGTTTCGCCAGACCAGTGTTGACCAATGCATCAGCTGCATAAAAGCGAACCAGTTTGAGCGAATACTCTCTGTAACAAATATGTATGGAACAATGGAAAGTTCATAAATAGCGTTGAAAGTAGAAGTTTTACGTAACAACTCCCTTGCATTATCCCAATACGACAACGTGCCTACGGGCCATCTGTCCTTTATCAAACTACCCACAACATGGAACTAGTCACTGAGTGGTTCAAGCACTAGCCACAGTTATACGGCAATAGAGACAATCCAAGAGGGATGATCTGCATCTACCCTCTATCCCACTCCTGTTCGAACTTGTTAGTTAGGCTGCACCTATCGTTGCCTGACCCAACTTGTTGGCACAAACGTCCCTTTTCCAACACTTTCAACCATAAACAACCACATAGATTCTATAGACCATGGTGACACTATTGTCAAGTGATTGGTTCTGTGCATTGGACCACAAAGACTGAGAAACTGATGAGGCGATTAAATGTATTCGACCGCAAAGACCTTATCTAGATTTGTTCAGAGATCTGCCCCTGCACATGTCGATTGGTTCAGTTTTTTATAATTCCTTTCCCAAAAGACAAGCGAAAGAATCAGTGGAGCCCTTTTGTCAACGATCAGCCTTATGGGTGTGGGTTCTCCTCACTGACATAGAAAATTTTGGTATGCAATTTATTCGGCAATGAACCCTCTCCTTTCATATTTCTGTTACCAAACTTTTCTGTTTCTGAAACTGAATCCTAGCTTGATTGGGCCAAATATGAGAGAATGCTATCCCCCCTCCTTACAAACAAAGAACCCTGATTTTTTTTTCTATCTGATCTGAACTCTGAAGCAAGCATGTAGGAGTAGCTGAGCAACAGCACTCCTACTGCACTGATTCATTAGCGCAGAAGTCTAAAGCAAAAGCATCTCAGATCTGATCCGGCTGGTGCTGAAAGAATAAAAGATCAGCAAGAGATTTTGGAGGGCATGGGACTACGGGAGCGAGGGGGCGGGGTAGGGGAGAGAATCTGGCAATGTGCGGTGCAGCTAGTCTGGTTGTCGCCTTCCTCCCCCGTCGGCCGTCCATGACTTGCCGCTTCGATTCGCTGCCTGCGAGCTGTAACACCCAACAACTCCGCAGGAACAGAGGAACTGAAATTTCTGCCGGCCGACATCGATCTCCCGGGAGGAAAGCAGAGAGAGATGAAAAAAAACTCGTGGTATCCGATGGCCGTGTCCGGCCTGCACCGTACAGCCTCGGTGCGCGTGGATGCATGGGTGCCTGCACAAGCCTTGCACTTGCACCCCGTGCTCTGATTGGCTGGTCTGTTGACCTGCGTGCTGTCACTGACGGCAGCATGGTTAGCTCTGATGGAGCATGGTGGTTTACCATTACCGCGGGTCAAAAAGACCCTGCCTCCTACGTGAATTCAATCGCTCCTTGTGAAATTGATGTAAAAAATCTGGAGACATTTTTCGTGTTAGTACCTTTTAGGTGTATTTTGGTCCGCGCTAAAAGCAAATGTGGTGTGCTTTCATAAATTGTTTGCCGCCTTATTTTCAGTAATGCCGTGTAAAACCGGGAAGAACGTAGAAGACTCTCCCATCACACGTATCACCGACACCTCTTTCGAGCGTTCCCTGGCCTGCACACTCTTCTCCTTGGAGGGTTGCGAGCTTCTGGCTACCCACTCTCGGTGAGGTTGATACAACTCACACAGGCACAAACTGAAAAAAAAAGGCTGGTTGTCCTTTTAAAGCAAGCGGATTTAAAGGGGCCCGAGACCGAACAAAATTCCCTTGTGCACAAGCGCGCGTCGGAGGATTTGCTGATGCTAACGTGCCACCCGATCCAACAGGATGCTAATCAACGTGAGAACGCCTGACCGATCGGATCTGCCAAACAAACAGGCTCCCAAAAGCTGAAAGGGATAGAGACAGACAGCCCGGACTCGACCTCGCGGATAACACTGCCTTTTCCCCCTTGCAACATGCAAATGTTTTTCCCTACCTTCTTTTCTCTCAGAGAACAGGAAAAAACTTATGTAATTTCACTTTTTGAGCAATCAGCCGAGAGTGAAATGGGGTGGAGGTAGGAGGTGGAGTGAGCAGGAAGAGGAGGAGCAGGCGTACCTGTCTGCTTGATGAGGTCCTCGTTGATCCCGCAGCCGAAGTGGTTCCAGCTATTCCACCTAACGCACATTTCGTCACCAGAGAAACCAGAGTTAACAATTGATTACTATTTGATTAACTACTGCAGAAATCAGTGTACACGTGGTGCGAGCATGATTTGCAGACATGCTTGATCCCTGCTGCTGTTGTCTGACTCTGACGCCATGGGCTCATGGCTACCAGTAGCAGGAGCTCAAATAAACCCACACCGCCATGTGAAAAGAAAGAACAACCCAGGGAAATTACCGAACCCAGAGTGATTGATTAACCGAAGCCCACAGCTACTTACTACTTCTCTTTGATACCGCCTAACTACACTTTAACAACACGGTGAGCAGCAGTAGGTTATGTGGTACGTCATGCACGGTGAGATGGCAAGCGAAGTGGCTCAAGAAATTCCATTTGTTTTTCGCCAAGAACAGTGGCGAGTCGACAAGTTGCCTCGCGCACTCGAGAGTTGAGACGGGGGTGGTTGAACCATGCCGGCACGGTGGCAGAGGGCTGCTCTCCAAAGTCACGCAGGAAAGGGGGGCAGGAAAAACAAAAGGGAAAGCAAGCAAAGAGACAAGAGAGGCTCTGCCGTCAAAAGCACCGCAAAAGGTTGGATCTTTTTCGCCATTTCCGTGGACGTGCCCCCGGCCTCTACGGCTGTATCTACCATCGGTTTCACCATCACCGTTTCACTCCCACGGTGTCAGTAAAACTCATCCGAAATTTTTTAACCGTGATATGTGATCCGGTGACGTGGTAGCCTGCGAATTTACCGTGCGCATTGAGCCAGGACTTTCGTGCGGTGAAAAGGGCGTGGAGAAAGAGCCAAGAGGAGGAAAGAAAGAAAAAAAAGGTCACCACGTGCGCCGCGCTCACCTATTCTATTCACTAGCAAGTAATTAACCCTGCATGACACCGGCAAGCAAGCAAGAATCTATCCGCGGAGACGCCAGCGAAAGGGAAAGGCAGCAGCATGCAGGAAGAAGAAGAAGGCAAGGAACAAAAGGGGCTTTAACAATGGGCCTGCGGCGCCGAGCCGGCCATGATGAAAGGAGGGAAGCAAAAGCACTTAAGACAACGGGATTGATTGACCCAACCCCATCCCTCGCTTCCCACGCAAGCCAAGGACATGTCCCTTCCCTCCCTTCCCCTCCCCACCAAAAGTTTCGCTCCCGCGAGCACCGGCTCGCCTCACTTTCCCTCGCTACCTCCGCTCATGGCGCCGCGCCGCCCCACTACCCAAGCCATCGTTGTCCCCATCCTTGGAGCTTGGATGGACACGCCATTCCCGAGCGATGAACACCATCGGGAACACCAGCGAGCGCCGGCGAGGGAGACCGTAATGGCGCCGGCGAGGTGCCGTGCGTGTGTGTATGTACGTACCCCATCTGCGGCGTCCGGCCGAGGCCGTTCTCGAACGCGCGGCGCCGGGAGCGCCACCCGCCGCGCCCGTGCCGGCGGGCCCAGCGCAGCTCCTCCGTCCAGTTGCCGGCGGCGGCGGGGACCCTGGCCGCCTCCGACGCGGCCGCCGCCACGAGGACCGCCAGCAGCAGCAGCGAAGACGAGGAGCTCGGGGCGCGCGCCATGGCCGCCAGGCAGCAGGCAGCTCTGCTCTGCACCTCCTCCTGCAGGGCAGCGAGCGAGCGAGCGAAAGGGCGGGGCGTCAGTTAATACGAGGGAGAGGGGGGTCGGTGTCGGATGGGAGACGCGGTTACTGGGCTGGCGTTTATATAGGCCGCGGGCCGGGCACCGTCGCTGTGGGCCCCGTGGTGTCAGTAAATTCTTTATTTTTTTCTATTTTTCGTTTTTTATACTTATTCTATTTTCGTTTATGCTCCGTTGCTTCTTGACTTGTGTCGCGCGCCAGGCCAACTAGTCTCGCTCTTCACAATCAGTCTCTAGCACTAGTGGGGCCCGTATGTCAGCAGCAGTGTACCGTGCCATCAGGAGCAGGGTCGCATGTCCGACAAAAAAAAAGGAGCAGGGTCGCATGGAGGGACGGGTGATGCCGCGGTGGCATTGGCCATGGCACACGCGAATTCTTCTCCTCTTGGGTCATGTGGTGCTTCCGTGGCGTTTCTCACTGTTCATACTTGAGTTTGTCACACGTGAGTACAGTTCATGGACAGTCGCGCCGGTGTGTGAGACAGATATAACAATTCCGAGTATCATGTTCTCTAATATAACATGTTTACTAGTAATACCAACATCCATTTCTATTTATTGGCAGTTTTAACCAAGGCAAAAAGCCCAAGAGAGCCGTTTGCTTTCGGTGGATTGGCAACAATGGCTTTGAGTAACAAAGTGCAGCCATGTCTGCAGATTGGTGACAAGAAAATTGATAGCGAGATAATGGGAGCCATACTCGAGGTCCAAGTTGACAAGTATATGCGTAGGGAGAATTGGGCATCCCCAAATTATTTTCTAGTGATTCTAGCAATACCAATTTTACATTTTCAATCTATAAATATTCACGACAAGGCTCACTACAAAGTTTGGCCAATGACACTTACGAAATGGCCTTGTGTTTGTGGACAGAGGTAGTAACCAGTTTTGCTTTTAAAAAAAGCTTACGGACCGCAACAATATAGCGACACTACCAAAGGCCCTGGATGTCAAGGATTTGTACATAGGGTACGCTCTTTTCCTGCCCGGACAAATTCATCCGCTAATGACCTAACGTGGCATAGAGGACGACCGATCAATCAAGGTAATGGGATGGGCAGCCCAGCTTTGTATGGCGGAGTGCACGCTAGCAACTTAAAAAAACGGACAATGTTGTTTAGGAGGCTCAATCACTAACCGGACGGTTCGCGATTTCTTATGCGTTTGCGTTCTCATCATCTTGTGGTTGGTACTAGTGACTTAATTAGTGCCGGTGCCTTTTGTTAATTCGGGAAATGCAGCAAAAGCCCACCCATTCCCTTTCCTGCGCACTCAAAGCAAAGCGACGATTTCAAGCAACAATTTCCTACCTTTTTCCTCCTTTTGGCGCCATGCATGCATGCATTCCCCGCAGTTCACTTTTTCTTTAGAGCAACTCCAACAGCCTCTGTAAATACAACAGCCTCTGTAAATAGGCTTAGCTCGGTAAAAAAAAGAAAATATGACGAAACGCGGTTCCAACAGCCTCGGCATCTTCATCCGGTCGCCATCCCGTTCGGCATCCCCACTTCTCCGCTCGGAATCTATACCGTGCTCCTCGCGCCATCCACCAGCCACGACTCACTGCTGCTCCACCTCACCGCAGCGCCGGGGCCCAGGAAGCACAGCCCGTTGCTCCCGGCCCCGCCCCCGCCGCCGGTGTCCTCGCTCCCGCTCGACTCGCTGCTGCAGCGGATGAAGTCGTCGTAGCGGATGGTGCCGTCGGGCGCGACGTCGACCTCGCGGATCCACTCGTCGAACTCGTGGGGCTCGAGCTTCTCGCCGATGGAGCTGAGGATGTGGCGGAGGTCGGTGAAGGACTGCTCGCGGATCCGCTCGAGGACGCGGAAGGCGTCGCGGAGCGGGCGGTCGAAGGGCTCGGGCTTGAGGTGGGCGCGCATGAGGTCGAGGAAGCGCGGGAAGTCGAAGGGCGCCGTGAGCTTCTCCTGCGCGGCGATGTCGCGGAGCTGCGCCTGCGTGGGGTTCCCGCCGAGGGAGCGCATGAGGACGCCCAGCTCCGAGGGGGCGATGCGGCCGTCGCCGTCCGTGTCGAAGAGCGAGAAGGCCTCCCGCATCGAGGCGATCTGGTCCTCGGTGAGGTCCTTGCCGCCCATCGCCGCCGGGGAGGGGAGGCGGGCGCCGAGGTGGGGAGCGAGATGTGGGCAGCCGGCTAGCGACGGGGAGAAGAGGGTGGGGGAGAAGATAAGGTTTGACAGGTGGGGTCCATCGGATGGAGAGTCTAATTTAGAGGATCTGTTGGTTTCCATCAAAAAATGATGCTTTTCTATATTATATAACGGAGAAAAAATTCTATATTTAGAGAATATTTTGGAGAGAATGTTAGAGTTGCTCTTATATGTGATCTTTTGGAGAAGAGAAAGTGGTCAGCTAAAATATCTCTAGGGCAATGTTGTTTTATGTTGAGACCGCAAAATGTTTTCTGAGGACACGGCAACAGACCGTGTGACGACCAACCGCTATCTGATGAGTCGAGTGCTCAAAAAAGTTAACAAAGATTTAAAATGCTGAGCAGGTTCTAACCACTTTGTTATCCGATTACAGTATGTCCATTAATCCCCCTCCGAATCTTTTTCTTAAAATGCTGAGTATTTTCGAAAGCGAGTAGTTAATAATAACAATCAAAAGCTTTGCGACCACTAGTGATGCCCCAATGATCATGGGGGCGTCAATGCAATGCGTGCATATACGGCGCTGAAGATGGGCATGTAAAACCGGACGTTGACGCTTAACACAGAGACAAAGACCATCGTGTCTCCCACTCCGGCAGATCTGCAATCTGCTGCTGCTCCTCGAACGAGAGCTGGATATCAATGTAGCGTGTTCAGATTATCAGACTGCAACCTTCACCTTCAGAGAGATTCAGAGGTCTCGGACCAGCATTATCGGTGGCTCAATGATGGGTTTCGGTGCAGGAGCAGCTAGTAGGAGATATTGGACACTAATCGATGACGATGATCACCTGCGGTCGCCGCTCCGAGTCGCATTAGTGGACGATGTCGTCATGTGATTGTGACCACCTAATCGCTTGGCCTCTAATCCTTCTTCATTAACAATCCCAGTAACCATGTCGAGCTGCTGGCCGGACTGCATGATGGCGGTAGCTGCCTCGCTAGCAGTGGACGTGACGTGAAACGAAAATGAAATGGGATTGGCAGAACATGGAGTTGGCCAACAACGCAGTGGATAAAGAAAATGCAGCGGGCCACTGGACTCTGCTGGGAGACATTGTTGACTCGGTTACGTCGTGGGAGTCCCATTGCCAGCCGCTAAAAAAAGAGAGAGAAAAGTTCAGATAAGATGGCCTTGGATTGGGTGGTTTTTGTGTCTCTGAAAGCGTTGTGTGCTAGGTACTCCATTGGATGATAGCAAAACTGGATAGATCGACCTTGTTTTCTCTCGAGAGCGATGTGGAGCTGTAACAATCAACCCGATGCGGCGATGCTTATCATCTCTCTCGAATTTTTTTTGGAAAAGATAAACTTCTTTATGTCTACTATCAATTGTGGATTTGTAAATGAATGTCCTTGGGTTGTATTATCACCTCTGTAATCTGTATGACCGTGGGAGCCTGAGCACCGAAAGCGTGATCTTGGGCGATTGGAGGGAGGCCAGGTGCTCCATGATTCGTTCCAGCATTATCCTGGTCGAGATTGTAAGCACCACACAGATACGCCGACGTTCCACTGATAAAATACCCTGCACATAAAGTTGGAATAAAATCTGCTAAAATCGAATATCGTCAAGAATTAATCAATAATTTTCCCATTTTCGATCAGCCCCCGCACGCTCGTAGACCATCATCGAGAATTAATTAATTGATTAATTAATTTCCAATTTTTCGATCTTCAATATTTGCCTGGATCACTGCTGTTTGACGTGGCCAAAGATGAATGGAGGTTCGTGTAATTAGCGTTTATTGTGTCTCCAATAACTATCTACGTAGCTAGCAGACTAGAATTTTTGCCTATGTGGCAGGGTAAATAAATGAATAAAGAAAGTGTATCGGCTCTTGCCTTCTCTCTAGCTACACTTTTTAGGTTCGCACTGCCTGTGTATATCCTATCAATAGAAGAGAGATGGTAAGGCAAACTTTTAAATATAGAATAAAATTGTGTATGTGGATCCTATAGTACGGTGTGGTATCAATTTTTTTTTTTGAGAAACCGAGTTTGTATTTCACATGAAAATATAAGTGGTTACAGTCCAGATCTTACAAGGACCCCCTTGAAAGAAAAAAAAGATAAACTCCTCCCGGTCTTCATCGCCGCCGCCGGCCGGAGCGCAAAGCTTGAAGCCGACCTCCTTCCTGGCAATGGAAAGCTGTTTTTCGTTGCCGTCTTGAGTAGCACATCGACTCCGATATGCCTTGAAAGCACTGAACGACTCGGCCAAATCACATCGCCAAGCGTTGAGGAATCTGACGCCTCCACCAAGAACCCCAACTCGCCAGACGACGAATCACCCCGAAGGGGAACTGAACCACCCAAGCAGGCGGGAGCCAAGAACCAACCCGATTTCTAGTGTTGGGAAACTAACCTCACAAGGCAATCGCAAACCACACGATCAATAGGACCACCCTGGAGGTACAAAAGAATCCTCCTGCCTTCAACATTCATGTCGCTAGCAGCAAGGTTGGCGATGCCGTTGACACCATGGGCACAACCGACGCAAAGAAGCTCACAGAAGACTCGAATACCAACGCATAAGACAACATCAAGCGAAACCACATTGGTACAGAATCCTCCTCCGCATAATACACCGTCACCATGCACCACAATCTCCGGAACCATTACCAGCCTTCCACCACCAACGTCAGAGAAGTTCGGGAGGAACGGACGAAACCTGATGTTCTTGCTGCTCACGATGTCGGAGAAACCGCCGAAGATGATGAAGACGTCCACGCCAATAGCATTGACCTCTCCACACCTCCGTCGTTGAACGCCGGAGCCGCAGCAGCACAGGGTGACGAACCCACACCGCAACGTCGACGTGGTGAAACCTAACCCTAGCCTACCTAAAGCACACATAGTAGAGTAGAGTATACACAACGGCAGCCCAATCCACCAGTCCCCACCCCCACCGACGCCAAAGAGGCCGCCGAAGACGGAGAGGAGCCGGGGTATTCGACGCCGGATCGGAAATCGCCCTGGAGTCGCCCTTCTTTACTGTAGAGAGGGGAATGGAGAAGAAAGTTATGGTTATATTATATTATTATAGTATGATTAGCAAATATGACCGTGCGTTGCAACGGAAAACAATATTATTACATGCCCATAACCTAATAACCATCCAGTAAAACTTACATATAGGTTTAATAAAATTAATTATATTGAAATAAAATTAAAAAACTTAGATCGGTATGAGGAGCGCTGCATCAGCTTCGTGGGCATTAGATGGAAGGAGAAAGCACAGCACGTGAATGTGAGTTATTCTATTGGAGCAAACTTTACCTTGTAATGGAACTCCTAATAAACAACACGGCTTTTTTTGAATTGCAAACTCTCAGCAATATATCTATGCATGCATAATGTAAATAATAAACATGTCAACACCATGCATCCGTATAACATGTGTAGATATACATATATAAAAAAACAATAAAATGGTGGATTCTCGATCTTATTCTCTAGTAAATGAACTTATTCTCTAGAAAGCACTTGTCAATCTGAATCTGATGAATTATACAAAGGGTTTATCATGGCAATGGAATCCTTACCAAGAGTATTGCGTCGCATCATATGACGTTCTTTTTCACGGTCTCTCTTTACTTGTTTTTGCTCACATGTCATGCTAGCATAGAGTGATTTTTGATGATTACATATTGCCTGTCTCTTTTCAGATGTTAAATTTGCATAACGTGTCTGAGCATTTGCACGTCTTGCTTTAATTTGGTCTGGTGTGAATTGTAGTTCTCCATTTACTTTCTTTTGTTGATAAGTTCACGACGTTTTTTAGTAATTCATTCTTCTGTTGGTCAGATAATTTTGCATATCGGTTCCTTTCTCGCTGCCTCTTACGTTCTCTTGGATCTACGAGTCGTGGCTGGTCGGCAGATGTCATGGACCCACTGACGTTACTGTCACCATCTAAAGAAGGATAATATGCAATTAGTTATGTAGTATCAGATTGGTTGAACATTTATATATAATAGTTGATCAATATTACTTGTGTTGGTGGTGCTTAGATATTGCATACTAATGTTGTCCTCATCAGACTGTTTTGTAGAAGCCATCTGCAAAAAAAAGGAAAAAAAATACAACAAGTGGTTTGTCAATGTGATTAGTAAGAAAATGGTATGTTAAATTGAATATCATAATAATATCATACAGAAACTAAAATAAAAAAAATATATTTGTTGAAGCTAGGGCTGTGCGGTTTTAGGCAGGTTTTAGAAGGAAAAAACAATTGAACGTGGCAGAGTACGGTTTAAGCAGTTTGCTCCCAATGGGATTGACGGTTTCAACATGAGCGAGCTTACAAGGTTCATATGGTACAGGGTTTGCAAAACAAGGAAATAATTAAATCGACTCTCTAGTCTGTTATCAACCAACTTGAGTATGCCGCCGATCCGATCCATGCCTTATGTCCGTATACCCACAAGGACAAGGCCACGAAGAGAGACCGAGGGGAAAAAAAGTGAAAACAAGCAGAAAAAAAGGGAGGGGCAGCCGCACAGGCCGGTGAGAGATATGGGGGAGAAAGACCTGCACGGTAGCCCTTGCCGCGAGGAACGTGTGATCTCGCCGGGTTCTGATGCGAGAGATGAAAGATGATGTTGTAGATCGATACTTTATGTGACCTACGATTCATCAAAGATTTAATGATTTTTTTGAGCGAAAAAGATTTAATGATTTTACGTGGACTCGGTTGCTTTATATATGTAGCTGTGCGGGGTTCCCTTGAACTCGGAGGCCACAGGGCAACTGTTTAATTGAATCCGTCTCGGCTTCAAGTCTAGCTTGGTCCAATTCAAAAGAACGGACAGACTCGATCATAGACGGAAGTACGAGACGTACGAAGAATACGACGTACCAAAAAGAGGCAGAATACACAAAGATTGTTTACTTGCTTTATAATTAGGTAAAGAGATAGAGTAGACTTTGGAGGTATTAAGACCATATAAATACTATAATTGTTATATTATATATGTTATTATGGTAATTTTAAATTTAACTATAACTCGCGAGCTTAATGAGTCGAGCCAAGTTAGAATTTTTACACTTTTTTAACGAGCCGAGCCGAGCCATGAATGTTTGTTTACTTTTAGTGATTACACGGATGACGCCCCCCGCAGCCAGCTGGGTTACCAACCAGTGACTGGGAACGTGGCTGTCTTGCTTGCACGAAACCTTGGAGTGTTCTTTTTTTTTTCTCTTGCGTGTGTTGATGGGAGCTTTCGGTCGCGTGGCGCGCCACGCCCGTTGTCGCGGAGAGCGGGGCTGCGGGAGAGACGAGAGGACGGCACCGGCGCGCAGGCACACCGCGCCACTTGCTCTGCTCCTGGCGTGCGGCGGCGGGTGACGGCACACGGGACGCCCATCCCTCCCGGCCCGACGCGGCTGGCTTGGCATGGTATGGCGGCAGAGTCGGGGCAGCAAGTCTTCGCATTCGGAACCGGGAGAAGCGAAGCGAAAGGAACGCGCGCGTCGCAACGCAAACGCCCGCGGCGCGCCACAGCTACTAGTTCGCAAGTGTTTTCTGCCTGGCACAGCGCAGGCAGACTGCTGCCGCGCTGTATACACGAAGCTGGTCGCCATACGTGCGTGCCGGGAGGCGCCGATCGCGCGCGTCGTCGGGGGTCCGGCGCCGGCTGGCGTTACCGGCTACGCGGGGCCCTTTAAACTTGCGTCGCGCAGGAACTTCATTTGCAT
This sequence comes from Echinochloa crus-galli, assembly GCA_900205405.1. Classification (NCBI taxonomy): domain Eukaryota; kingdom Viridiplantae; phylum Streptophyta; class Magnoliopsida; order Poales; family Poaceae; genus Echinochloa; species Echinochloa crus-galli. The sequence goes on from OAMR01000103.1 coordinate 2,232,307, forward strand.
CCGACGAGCGTGTTAGCGTGTGCTCTCGTACGTTCTCGTCTCGCCGTGTCCCTGTCCGAGATGGGCCGCGACGACGCGCGCTCGCTTAATTGACTTGTTTTCGTTCGACGAAAGCTTAAGACACCCCGCTCCACATCAGCCATTCACTCTCCTTATCCAGATATTCCAGACACCCTACGTGGCGAATCGGATCGGAGCAAGTCGTGCGCCATCTATCGGGCTCGGGTTGCGAGCGCACCGGGTCCGCCGAGACCGGCCGACATGCGGATCCGACTGGCCTCCATCCGTTTGATCGACGGCTCGCCCCCATGTAATCTTAATTAAGTGAACATCCCTCTGAACCTTCAGTTTGTTCCTACCTGCCTGCCTCCAATCAAGCGCATACACGCACGGATCGATGTCTCCGGCCAAGCTTGCAGATGTTAAGTGGACGGTGGACCGACCAGCGTCGCCGACATACCTCCGCACAAACAGTGAGCAGAGGCTACGCGAACAGTACGTGAGTGGCTCGACGGTTGAAGCGCTGTGCGTGCTACACCTGCATATATATGAGCCCATGATTGATTCCACGGAACCGACCATGGATGGCTTCATGGCCAGGGGCCGAACGATACGCCGCCCGTACATCACCTGCGCTACTTCCATGCATGTGATGATGGATCGGCGATGACACCGCCAGCTTAGACCGGGGTGGCTACTGGCTAGTGTCGGCGAGGGGCTAGAGGATTCGACGCTATCGATCTCATAGTTCCACGCTGCCTTCCATGCTACGTATTATTACACCGTCGTATCGTCTCTGTCGTTCAGCTTCAGAGGCGCCTATGCACCGCTGGATTTGATTGTACTATCTCTATTCTTAGATATGTGTCGTTTAGGAAAGCCTATTTAGTTAAAAAATAAACTAATTTTTGTTTGTCCGAAACGTCATATATTTAAGAACGGAGAGAGTAACCGACAAATCAATTATGCCTTGAGGATGTTAACACCACATTATCATCCGCGTGCAATGTCGGAAGTCTCCTAGCGGCCAAGGATAAGTTCCATCATCTTTCTCAAAGAATGCCCATCAGCCATGAACTGATGATGCGATATGGTCCCAGCACAGCTACAACTGCAGCGAAAAAATGATCCAAGTAGGGTTAATTCAACCCTGAATGCTATCTAGAAGACCTCCTATTTGAAACCACCAGCTGCCCCATTTGCTCTCACTATATAAAAGCCAGAAGACTCCTAGATTAGGCTACTGGACACATGGAACAGGCACCAAGTGACTAACCACCTAGGTTAGGCTACTGGACACATGGAAGCAGTTTTTTTTTTTGACACGACATGGAAGCAGTTTGGCATGCATTGGCACAGAAATGCGGTGGCCCAAGGCGGTTGGCGTGCGTGTCTCTGCTTTTGTTTGCTTCGAAGGGAAGGGGAAGCAGAGCAGAGCAATATGCTCCCAATGATCGACTCTGTTCTAACCTGCTGCTTGGAATTGAAAAGTACACAAATTGGCGAATGATCTTGTAATCTAGCAGAGATGCTTTGTGCTCAATGGGATTCTCCATATCTCCCGCCGCCCTTCTTTTCTTAAAATGTCAGAAGCGAACAACTACTCATCCTGATTGCCTGCGAGTCTTCCATCATCGAGTAGTGCTAATTGGCAAGTGACGACGACGCCCCGGTTGGTAGGAGCTGCACCTTTTCTTTTCCCAAGCACGCACAGTAGTTAGTACGAGTACTGATGTACTAATAATAATCATTTTACTTTACCATCTCGACTCGATCACGTAGAACGGAACAGAGCGGAAGGGATATGATCATATGGGCACCGGTCTTCATATTTTCAGTCGCCTGTTCGTTTGGATTGTTTCCAGCGAGTTAACAGTGTTTTTCTCTCAACGAAAACCAGCGCCAGCCACCAGCCACCAACCGGTCAGCAGTGTTTTTCTCTCAGCAAAAACCAGCGCCAACCACCAGCCAAACGAACAGGGCCTGTCGTTGGGCTCCACAGAGTGCTACTGCACGTAACTAACACGAGCTTTAATTTGCTCGTGACAGGTGATTAACAACACAGGCTGTTGCTGTCGAGAGGATAAGTACCATCTCAGACGAAGATTGGCCACAGCAGAGGACATGGCCCACACAGTGACACAGGCACACAGCAGAACTGCTGGAACGCTTGTTCGAACATACTACGTAATTTCGTCGTGCACCACGAAACGTCCTTGATTGTCCGAGATGGGCCGCATGCATGCTGAAGTATAGTACTTGATTATCCGAAGCTCCCTTCAGTGTCGTCTCGTATCTTCCCCTCTTATCCTGACACTATGCATCCTACACTATGCACACGTGGCAAATCGCCACGTCGTGGTCGACCGGCCTGCATCCTGCTGGGCCCAGCCGAGACACCGATCGATCTGCGTACGTATCCAACTGGCGGCCTCTATCTCTATCTCGACTGATGGTTCCTCTGAACCTTCAAATTCAGTGGAACGTCTCTCTGGTCCCGATCGAGTAGCCCCAATCGAGAGCATGCCTATAGCCACGAATCCATGTTTCTAGCCATGCCGGCAGAGGTGTGTTAGAGGATCGGCATCGATCGCCTACCTACCTTCATCCACTCATAACAGTGAGCATGTAGTGATTGAACAGTGGAAACGCGCTCTACAGGTGTGCCCCTGTGCTGTACGTGCAACACCTGGCGCCTGATCGAGCCCATGATTCCACCGAACCGACCAGGGCCGGCTTTGTGGCTAAGGAATGATAATGGCTGCACGTACTACACCTGTACTGTACGTGCTAGCTATAGCTCCGTGAGATGGTTGGCAAATGATTGACCACGAGACGAGAGGATACCTGCCTGCCTGCTACAATTTCGTCGATCCAGGGCTGGAAAAAATCCGACGCGACGAAACTAAACGATCTCATCGTGAGCACGTACGACGCTTTTATTGTTTGCTAGCTCCGATCGAGACCTTGCCTGGAAGCTGCTCGCACCTGTAGTACGTCTCAAGGTACTCCCAATCGAGCGAACGGAAATGATCGTCACAGCTCACAAGTTTTCTTCGTCTTTGCTGTCTCTGTCCTTGAGCTGCTTCACATGGGCCGTACGTAACATACAGCAGATTAGCAATGGATTGGATGGGCTGCATGCTTATCCGTAAACGGGTATATGTTTCTTGCAAGGATAAACAAGCATATATCATCCCGGAACATAATGCCGGATCAGCAGCAAAGTGGTGACAATCAATGCGGTCAATCAACTCGGCTTCGCTACAGCAGCCCAAGGGCCGAGAAAACCAGGGGTTCGCGGCCTGGTATGGGCCGGGCCTTTCCCTTCATGGTAGCCTACTATACATCGGCCCACCAGTGCAAAAGCACGTACCATCATTCCAGGGAATTGACAATCAGAGAAGAAACCCAACCCATTCGCAAGTAGTAAGCCGTACAAGCAATTCGCCGAGCATCGACAAACGCCGCGCGTGTCGTCGCCGGTCGGCCGGCAGCGTGCGCCGTCACCGCAGGACCGGGCCCCCGCCGCGCTCTGCTCCTCTTACAACCGGAGCCGGGCAACAAAAACACTATCAATCAGCGGGGCGGTCGCGCGGCGCGACGAGGCAAGAAAGACGAGGCGCGCGCGCGGCGTTCGCGTACGTACCAGCCACAGGTCCCGGGCCTCGACGGCGGTGCCGGCGGGGAGGCCGAGGTCGTCCCAGTGCGCGGTGATGGTGGCCTCGTCCGTCGCGTGCCGGTTCAGCAGCACCACCGCGGTGCGGTACTCCGACAGCGGCGCCGCCCAGATCTCGCTGCTCCCCTCCATCCTCACCTTCTTCCCCTGCACGCCCAGCGGATCTGCGTGCCCAAACAGTCCTTCCCGTCAGGCGTCAGCGAACTGAACCGAAGCACCGAAGCTGGATAAAATGCTGCTACTACTACTACTACATTGCTCGGTGCTCACCTTGGTTGACGGCGATCACCTCCTTGTTGGCCAGGATGTCGTACGTCTCCTGCGACACGTGCCTCACGTCGCAGCCGATGATGAGCGGCGCCTGCACACGCATCGATCGGACGGGTTCCATGAGACGAATAGGTTCAGATAAGAATCGAAATGTTCTTTTTCCCCCCCCTCTGAACAAGATGTTGCAGAGAGGAACTAACTGCATGTCACCTTGGAGATCGCCCAGAGGCTGAAGTGCACGACGTACTCGTTGTTCGTCATCCCCCCGTTGCCCACCTCCAGCATGTCCGGATCTGCGCGCACCACCGAACAAGACAACTAATTCATCCATGAACACACAAGTTCTACTGTTCTAGGATCTCAAGTGTAGCGTGGCTAGCTGCACCGACCGTTCCATCCTCCCGGCCGCGCGTACTCCGCCCACACCTCGTTCTGGTCCGCCGTCGCGATCATGCTGAAATGAAATGCAGGCAACGACATCCATCAGCCTCTCACCTCTCAGCAAGCAGAATCTGATGCACGGGCACGGAGGGAGATGAGCAGAGCAGCTGACCTGTCCCAGGTGTCGGCGATGTCGTTGGTGGTCCTCCAGCTGTTGCCGTATGCCGCGCCCCACCGCGCCGGGTGCATGTCGCCCCTGACCAACGATCCATCCATCACCGGCAACAAAATTTCAGTAAATCTTTTTGTCACGAGAAACCGATCACGGGTTGTGATCAGTCAAAGAAGATTCAGAGTCAGAGGCAGAGTAGTGTACCATTCGCACAGCGAGAAGTAGATTGCCCGGCCCGCCTTCATCAGGGCCTTGCTCATCTCGGGGTACCTCTCCAGCGGCTTGAGGTCGCCGTTGTTGCAGTTGTCGTACTTGAGGTAATCCACTCCCTGAGAGAACAACACGACAAAGCCGATGATGGCCCGGGCACGAAACAGTATTCCAATCAAATATATCGCACATGATCCTCCGTTGAAAAGTACTAATCAGATGGTGACGCCCTGTCCACTCACCCACGCCGCGAAAGTCTTGGCGTCCTGCTCCTCGTGGCCGAGGGAGCCCGGCTGGACCTTGGCGCAGGTCTGGAATCTGCAGAGAAAATCAAGCAAAGGGAGAGGAGTGGTTTAGTTTACAACAAGTGCCGGATCGAGAAAGAAAAGTAGGCAAAGCAGGGGACTGATTGCTTGACGACGAGAGACAGGGTATCTCTCACTCACCCGGCGTCGGAGTAGATCCCCAGCTTAAGCCCCTTGCTGTGGACGTAATCACCGAGCGCCTTGATCCCGTGCGGGAACGTCTTGGTGTTGGCCACCAGGTTGCCCTGCAACGGCCGGTGCAGGTGCAGTGGAATTTTTGTCAGTTATCAATTACCACCATTACCACCCGGTAATCGTGAGCTCTCGGGACCAATTCTATTCAGTTCAGTTTAAGTTTAGGCTTCAGAGTTCAGAGATCGGTGAATCGTTTGTGCATACCATCGCGTCACGTTTTGGCTCCGCCCAGCAATCATCTGACAGAGAAACAACAGATAATAATCCAGTTCAATCAAGACCATTTTTTTGTGGAAAAGAAAATGATGAAGAACTGGGATGCTGAAGTGGGTGAGCTGGCGCACCGATGTTGACGTATTTGTAGCCGAGAGCAGCGAGCCCGGTCGACACGAGCGCATCAGCTGATGATCGGCAATCAAGCAAGAAAGGTACAGGGAGTAAGTTCATCAGCTGATGATGAATTTTATGAGCTGAACTGTCACCGAAGTACGTAGTAGCTAGAAACTGATTAGAGCAAGTCAGTTACTAACACTGTACTGACGAGCTCTAATCTTAGTAAAGTCAAGCTCGAGCACCTACCGGTCTCCCTGATGACCTCCTCGCCGTTGCCGTCGCACTGGAAGTGGTTCCAGCTGTTCCACCTGCGCGCGGCCAGACCGAAGCAGCGCGCAGCTCAACACGCGCGGTCAGCCAGACGCTTGGCAACAGTAATATACAAAAACGAACAGGACGTGCGCACGCTGGTGGCTCGGTGACTGCTTACCCCATGGGAGGAGCCGCGCCGAGGCCATTGGCCAGCATGCTCCGCCGGTGCGCCTCCTCCACGTGCACCACCTTGCCCTCAGCCACGGCGAAAGCCGCCGCCGCCGCCAGGAACACCAGCGCTACCATCGCCGCCGGCGAAGAACCAGCACGACGACGACCAGCCGCCATCCCTCCCTCTCTGAAAGCAACGGGGTCAAGAATAATCGCTTCTATCTATCACTCGTGCCTTTGTCTCGGACTTTCGCCGCTCCCTGCCTGCCTTCGTGGATCAACACTTGTGCTTCCCTGGCTATTTATAGCCTCCCGACTGATGATTGCCGGAGAGACGCTTTATTCCATCTTTTTTCCAGCAGAGACGCCGACCGATGGTGTCGCGCTCGCCTTGCCGGAAAATGGCACCGGCCACCGGAGCTGTCACAGAAGCGCCCAGACTGCCTCACACGTGCTTGGTCGCCAGCGGGTACACGTGGGCTATTTAAGCGCCTAGGCCCACTCGGCGTGGGCGCCCGGTCATCCCCAGTAGAGGACGACGCCGCACGAGCGCGCGAGCAGGCCGGTGGCCTGTCAAGCCGGCGTGGGCCCGCCGCCGCGGCGGGTTGGGAATCCAGGCCCACGCAAAGTGGCGCAGAAGCGGGCCGGTACAAAGGACGAATGGAACCGACGAGAATACGAGATGGACCGGTTAATTCCCATCCAAATGTTTTTTTAAATAGATTCCCAGCCCAATGTTATCCGTAAGATGTGACGTGCGTATGGGCTTTTGGAGCCGTCGTCTTTCTGCTGTTGCTTCATTTGTCTAGGTTAATTAATTCTAAAATCGGTTGCCTCAAAGTTGTGAGCTCTTTCTCCACTGCTTACCTGCTTGTCTATGTTTTTTATGGAGGGGTGAAAATAGATTCTCCTTCAGTACGTGTGAATGGTGGAAATAGTTATTTGATCGGTCCAAGCATCTGAACTTATCGGAATGGTCACATTTTAGCTTGATGCAATAAAATACATTCATGCAAAATTTGGATACCAGTATGACGAGATTAACAACATAATAACTCTATATAACTATATTATTAGAGAATATGTAAGTTTTGGACGTAGGCCTCGTCGCGTAACTGAAGCAGTAGATCATAGAAGTCTTGAGAAATTAGTGGGCAACGCCAACAACTCTAAATAAAATATGTGTTGAATCCGGGTGATTTATTTGAAGAAAAATGACTAGCTACACCATCAATTTCCTCTTTGGAGAAGGGTTTTCTAAAGGCAATGCAATTAAGTGGACGGATGCTTGGTGAAGGTATTCCAAATCAATAAACTTATAAACACGTACGAGTACTGTATTGAAGTAGCTTCGCATTACTGACAAACTGACGGCATATATGCATGCATACACGCTATGCATCATGCATGCAAATTTTGGCCCCGAGTCCGACTCAAGATGACCAGCTCTCATAATAATATATTAAAGATGCCGTCTCCGAATCTGGAGAAAGCGTAGTTCTCATCATCGTAGGGCTATTCACTCGTCGTACTTTAGACACATCCTCTAAAGGAAATATTCTGTCCTGATCATTAAGATTTTACAGTACAGTTTCAGTTTCTCTGCAATCGTCATATTTTATTTGCATCCCTTTATACCAACTAACAGCCCATGGGACCCACACGTCTTATTTATTTTCATTTTTTTCTCCCTCCACTCTATTCTACTACCACTACGGGAGGCGCACGAGCCCGCGCAACAGGGCACCCGGCCTTGACCGAGTCCCGGCGGTGCTGACTGGCCACGAACTCACCGGCGGGGAGGGTGTACGGTGACGACGAGCACATGGCTCGACTCAGCACATTACGGCGAGCACGTTGGTGGGCTCCTTGACATGAGACGGTGGCTGGACGGCGGAGCCCGACGGCGACAGCGGCGGCGCACTGACGGCCATGGCGGCGGCGCTAGGGTTAGGCGTTCCGGTGAGGGCGCGCTTACTCTCAAACAACACGCGCAAGCAGGACCACCAACAGACCATGGTAAAATCATCTGTGCACTTGACCAGACGGAGATGGTCGGGAAGAGAGGTCTCACCATGGGGATGCTCGGCGGCGGCTCGGACGGAACAGAGCAGCAACAACGTCGATGCTGCAGGGTTAATCGTCGAACAAGAACTGGTTGGGAAGGTTTTTGGGGTGGTTATGGTGCTGTGGCTGAGAAGAATTGGACGGAGACTCGGCGATGATGACAAATTTCTGACGGCGATGAACTTGGCCCAGAATTGAGCAATTGGGGAAAAGAAAAGGGAGGAGTGCCTCGAGTTCAGTCCGGTTTATATCAGAAATTCTCATTGATTTACTGCTTGTCCATGTCTTCTCTGCTTTGCTCTGGATCAAAACTAAAACAGAGCGTAGCAGCACGAATTTTACCGCACCGCCGCGTGCCCCTCGAGGACGGCGCCGACCTCGCTGTCGCCGTCGCGCGCGAGGGCTCCGGCTGCTACGTCCTCGCCACGCTCCGCCGCTTCCACCGCGAGCGCCGGGGAGGCCGCTCCCGCCGCGACAAGAAGGCCGCCCCCGCCGCGCACGGCTTCCCGCGGCTTCTCCCTTCGGCACGCGGTCGGACGCCGACCACCGAACCGCGGCGGGAGCGGCGGCCGGCCGGCGGCCTCTTCACGTCGAGCTCGAGCTCGTCGCCGGCGTGCTTGAGGAACGGGGACCTCTTCACGTCGAGCTCGAGCTCGTCGCCGGCGTGCTTGAGGAACGGGGACCTCTTCACGTCGAGCTCGAGCTCGTCGCCGGCGTGCTTGAGGAACGGGGACCTCTTCACGTCGAGCTCGAGCTCGTCGCCGGCGTGCTTGAGGAACGGGGACCTCTTCACGTCGAGCTCGAGCTCGTCGCCGGCGTGCTTGAGGAACGGGGACCTCTTCACGTCGAGCTCGAGCTCGTCGCCCATGACGACGGAGCACCCTGACGCCGCGCGACGCGAAGGCGACGGCGGCGACGGGCATGCCTCGCGGCGGCCGCGGAAGTGGCTCACCAACCGCGCGAGCTCCTCCTCGTCGCGACGCACTCGCCTTCTTGGGCCTCCGCGCCGGGGACCCCCTCTGCAAGAACGAGGTCGGCTGCGCGCATCTGCTTCTTCGCTTGACGGCCACCTTGCTGCTCGGCACGCGCAGCCGAGCACGCCGGCGTCCGAGGCCGCGGTGGCCAACCGGCGCAGCGGAGGCCTCCGTGCGCGTCGCGGCGGCGCGCGGGGCACGATGGGGAGCGCGGCCGGCGCGGGAGCGGAGCAGGCGCCGCGGGCTCGTCTCTCCTCTGCGCTCGACCCCAAGGCGCTGCTGCGGTGGCCTGCGCCTCCAGCTCCCCCGCACGAGCCCCTGCGGCGAAGGGCGAGCGGTGCAGATCCGGGCGGCGGCGATGATGGTGCGAGCGCGGGGAGCCGCGGAGCGGGCGGTTGGCCGCGCGGGCCCGCTTCCACCGTGGCGTGGTAGCGCTCGAACGGGACGACGCTAGATTTGCCGTTCGTCCTCGCTTTGGTACCCGTGCCGATTGCTTTTGCGGATGCCGCTGCGGCTCATTTTCTTGGCTCCGTATCCCCTAAACACTGTAGCGGATCCTATCCCGTATACCAGTGCGGACAGCCTTACCGCAGTTCCGTTTTAACGCGTGCATGCATGCGGCCCAATCAAAGGACTCCTCACTCCTGCTACATACTTGTGTACATATAAGTTTAACTTTAACACCAACTTTTACCAGAAAAAATATGTTGTTGTGTCTAGCGGATGAAATTCCAAGTGGCGCAGGACCAGGACCAGGCCCATGGGCTGCACGCCCATGCGCCCGCACAGGGCCCTGATTTTTTGTTTTCCTAGCTCACTATCCTAGGCCGCTTCTGCGAATGCCGACTGGGCACCAGGTAGGCGTTAAGCGAGGCAGCGAGTCGAGCAAGCAGCCGACTAAGGTTAAGGTAATTCACTAATTTGCTAACCTTTTGTTCTTCAATTACGCTAGGTGTATCCTTTTTAATAAAGAATATTTTTATTGTTTAATTAACTCCGCCTATGTTGTCTCAACATAGCAGGTCCCAAGCCCTGGTAAAGGAGGAGGGTTGTGATCGGCTCGGCGAGCCAATGTAAAACCTAGCCACTCATATGGAGATGAAACCCAAGAGAATCCCGTTGGGGCGTAACCCTCTTAGCGACGCGCCATATCGGAACCCGGGTATGGTGTTAAATGAGCAAGGGCCGGGCCGTCTCCCCCGAGACGCGCCGTGTCGTGGTCTGGGCACGGTGTCAAGTGAGCAAGGACCGGGTCGTCATTTCCTTAGTGGCGCGCTACATCGGCGCCCGGGTGTAGTGAAAAATGAGCAAGGGTCTTTGCACTTCCCTCGACGGGTGCGAAGGGCAAGGAAGCTAGCCGAGCCAACTAGGTTTCGGGTGGGTAGTTGGAACGTAGGGTCTCTAACGGGTAAGTGATCCTTTAATAGGTATTCAGATTAACGCTGTTCTTTACCATATGGACCTTCCCCAGGTCCTAGAGGAAGAGTACGGTGGGTGGGTTAGCCCCAAAATCATGTAAGTAGTAACTTACCTTAATGGCCTCCTGATTTCATCCACACCGAATCCATGAGAACCATCTGAAATATAACCAGAACACTTTATACTTCGTTGCATATGTGATGCAGAGACGATTTCACAGCATATGCCGATGTGTGTTTCCGTGAGTTTGGCGACAGAGTTGCCCATTGGACAACTATGCTCGAGCCAAACATCATGACTCAAGGTGGTTTTGACACTGGAGATCTCCCCCCAAACCACTGCTCATATCCATTTGGCACGAGCAACTGCACAGTTGGGAACTCCACAACTGAGCCATACTTGTTCATACACCACAGCCTACTGGCTCACGCATCAACTGTTAGGCTCTACAAGCAGAAGTACAAAGTGAGCTTTCTGCTCTGGTGATTCTTTTTTCCTTCTCAATTTTATTTACAAAGTTAGGAAAAATTGTTCTGTTGCTTTATTTTTATTTCAGGCTGCACAGAAGGGCATTATCGGCCTGAATATGTACACCATGTGGCTCTATCCATTCACAGATTTAGCTGAAGATATTGAAGCCACTGAAAGAGCAAAAACTTTCTTATTTGGATGGTACGTTGCGTTGTGTTGACTCTACTATTGCCATAGTGCACTAAATTATTAAACAAATTGCTTCTCCGAACTATTTATATTGATGAGTTGCTTCAGGTAAATCCCTGTACCACTGAATAGTTAAAAGCTTGTCCATCATTTTGGTTAAGCATAAAAAATGTTTTCCTATAACTAACTGTTAATGTATATGGTCGTTTCAAAGAATAAGAAGCTTGAGATCCACCGATGGAATTCAGACTGAATAATGATGCATTCAAAAAGAAAAAAGAAAACTGAACTGTTAGTTCACTTCACCCTCGTTCTTAATTGTGACACAAGAATATAACAAACTTCCAGGATCCTGCATCCATTGGTGTTTGGAGATTATCCAGAGATCATGAGGAAGATTGCTGGTTCCCGCCTTCCATTTTTCACCGACTATGAATCTGAGCTCGATAGACTCGTAAGTCATTTATATAGTTTATTATACGTGACACTGCATCTTTTATTTACTACTGTTATACTGTATGTGTGAAACTTGATCATAGCACACATACAGGGTGAATCTGGTTTGTTTTCTAAAACCGGGCGTGACATTCGAGTGCAAGTACGTGCAAAGAGGGTCACCAGTCCCGGGGTAGGCCGATACGGCACCGCTGGGTCGAGCCAAATGCGTTTCGGACTGGGACTAGCTGCTATTTCTTCCGGCCCAGTTTGTTCCCGATGGATTTCAAATTTTTAACCCGGCTGCCCCCTCGAATCACGCTCGATGCAATCACCAGGATCAGATCTCGGACTGGCCACCTCCGGGAACTGCCGAGGCCTCGCCGGAAGAGAAGAATAGATCGATGGGGGTTGAGCCATATGGTTGTAATTGTGTTCTGAAATTAAACCTTTGATTACATTAGCTCCTGCAAGGACGTCGCTGAATGTGATGGGCGGTGATACGCGAGGCGCCGGCAGGGGTCCTTGCCACGGATCTCCGCCTGGCCGCCGCTGTTGAACTAACACGTCGACGATCTGCCTTGCCAAAGCACCATGACTAGGCTTCCTTCTTCCCGGCGTGACGTTTAGCTCCTTCTCTGCCTGGTATACTTGTGTAATGTGTACGCGTGAAGCCGGCTTGTTGCACTATCGTCAAGAGCTCCGGCGTGGCAATGGATTCAATGGATCCCGAGGTCCCGCATGATTGGTCTTCATCCTCTGAATCAGAGTCACTTTCTCCAATCGCCCAGAACCTTGATCCTCTGAACTCCTCAACACCAAGGACAACTCTCTTTGCCGGCGCCGAGGATGCCCGCATGATCTCGGCATTACGATGCATGCGTTCCTTTGCTACAATGAGATATTCCTCCGTAGTGGTCGTGAGGAGGTTAGGCTCGCCGGAGTTCGGCGGCGTCACCGGAGCCAAGGTGAGCCGCCGTACCTTCAGTCGCCCTCCTCTCATCTGGACTACCTAAGTTGACTTCCGGTGACGAAGCTTCTTATCGGCCTCCTTGCCTGCCTTCGTGGATCAACACTTGTGCTTCCCCGGCTATTTATAGCCTCCCGACTGATGATTGCCGGAGAGACGCTTTATTCCATCTTTTTTCCAGCAGAGACGCCGACCGATGGTGTCGCGCTCGCCTTGCCGGAAAATGGCACCGGCCACCGGAGCTGTCACAGAAGCGCCCAGACTGCCTCACACGTGCTTGGTCGCCAGCGGGTACACGTGGGCTATTTAAGCGCCTAGGCCCACTCGGCGTGGGCGCCCGGTCATCCCCAGTAGAGGACGACGCCGCACGAGCGCGCGAGCAGGCCGGTGGCCTGTCAAGCCGGCGTGGGCCCGCCGCCGCGGCGGGTTGGGAATCCAGGCCCACGCAAAGTGGCGCAGAAGCGGGCCGGTACAAAGGACGAATGGAACGGACGAGATGGACCGGTTAATTCCCATCCCAATGTTTTTTAAAATAAATTCCCAGCCCAATATTTTTTTCAATGTTATCAATAGGATGTTGACGTGACGTAGATTGTATACTACCGTGCGTATGGATAGGACACACGGATCAGGTGCAGTGCAGTCGTAGTAGACACGATCACACGAGGTCGACCTGAGAATCAATATTGCGACTCTCCGTCTCACAAAAATATAATTCTGATCTTTTCCAAACTTAGTAAAATACCATTGCCCTTAATAATAGTTTTAATCTCACTAATTTAAAGTTGAAAATATATGCAGACATAATTATTTTTATATGATTTTTTAATCTTAAAATTAGTGTTCATAGATGGAGGGATTGAGACCGACTATGCAGACAATATATATCTTTATAGTAAGTAGATTTGGTTAAATCTGAAATTGGTTGATTTCTTAAAAATTTTAAAAATGTACTTTTTAGGATGAAGAGAGTATGTATTTAGCGGCATGCAAATATTGTTGTCAAAATTGAAAAAAAATGTGATTCAATCGTACAATGAATATTCGCAATCATGATTAGAAAGACTAGTGTTACATACTCCTAATAAAATTGTGAAGGCGATAGGCGTCGCGGAAAAATTCCGTCCGCGCCCTCCCTCCCTGTTCCCGTTCCTACATCCAATTTTCACCGTAGATTATTGCTTAGGAGCTAAAGGAAGCGGTGGGAAAAGGTGTTTCTGTTTACTTTTGTTCACAGGTATGATAATTTGGGGATCTAGGTTCAATTGCTGTATGAATTTAGTATTGCAAATGCCAACTGAATTTTGTCAAGTGAATTTATCTGATGTAACTTGGATTATGTCTCATCATTAAAAATTCATAAATCACTGGTTTGTTACTTGTGATCGGAGGATGGAGATTTGGATGTGAAAATATATGTAGCAGGTACTTGTGGTACTGATTTTTTTCACAAAATGTATTTCCTCTGCTACATGCCATATCCTAGATTTGCTATAGATAAATATATTGTCTCATGCCAAAATATTATCATGATGCACATGTTGCTGAATTTTCAGACCAAGCTGTTTCGTTAGGGCTTATTTTTTTTATACTATAGGCCGAAATAATTGTGGACAGTATAGAGTTTTTTTTTTTGAATAATTTTGTTAAGTTTCTGCTTTAAAATTTTTAGAAATTTCAGCCAAGTAAATTAAAAGCTGTCACTCTTTTCATTTACATGCACCTTGCCAAATATGTGGGAGACAGATACCTGATCTTTTGAGATTTCCAAATTGCAAGTTCCAATCAAATAATGCTGGAATTAACATGTGGACTTTAAGGTACTGTTTGGTTCGAAAAATGTATCGCTAACGTTAAGGTAATCAGAAAGTAGCGGTAACGTTAACAGCGAAACAGAAAACTGGTTTTGTTTGCTTTCTGTGCTGTAACGCAAATGGATTGCGCGTATGTACGAGCAGAGCGCGCACGCCATTTGCTTGCTTCTCGGCTCGTTGGCGCTGTTTTGATTACGGAGCAGGAGGGGCGGTATCAAATCTGTATAGTCTGGAATCTGTTAACGCTGTTATCTGATTACGGGCTGCCGGAAACAAACGGCTGGAACGTTATTGCTTACCGGATGTAATGTAATTACGTTACATTGGAGCAAACCAAACAGTACCAAATCGTAAAGTAAAAAAAAAGTGCATTGTTCTGGTTTTGAGTCTCATGACCGTCATGCATGCAAATTTTGGCCCCGAGTCCGAAACAAGATGACCAGCCGTCCAGCCTCATAATATATTAAAGATGCCGTCTCCGAATCTGGAGAAAGCAGCGTAGTTCTCATCATCATTAAGATTCAGGTTCGCCACGCAGGGTTGCCCTCGATTCAACAGTAGCCCGATCAACCAGTCGTCGCAAGAGGAAACTTTTGCGAGGGCGGAGGACATGCCGCCGCCGCACGGGCATGCCGGCCGCGGCGGAGCGCTCGTGGTGCACGTGTGGGCCCACAACCAGGAGGAGGAGCTGGCTCGCATCCGCGACCTCGCCCGCGGCTTCCCGATCGCCGCGGTGTCCGCTTCCCACGACGGCCCTCCTGCCTTCCTGCAGTTGCCCGCCGGCGGCCAAACCCGCCCCCGCACCCCCCGCTCGCCGCCGCCAGCGGCTCGGGCGCCTTCCGCGCGTTCGTCGCGCTGGCGCAGGACGCGTGGTTCTGGGAGGTGAAGGTGGCTTACAACGCGTTCCTCTACGGCCTCGGCGCGGCGGACAACGAGTACCTCGTCCGCTACAAGGTCCAGAAGGAGGAGGACCAGGAGAGTGAGAGACGGCTCAGGGAGCTACTGCTTCAAGTACACGGCGAGGCCTACGTCAAAAACTTACATATTCTCTAATTCGTAATAGCAATCTAATCATCAAGCTACCTTAATTATGATGAAGATGAACGGGGAGAGTCGTGATTTTTTCACATTGTATATCCATTTCGGAATATTATTTGTGTCGAATTTATTTTCCTGTCAATTTATTACTACAACTATACAACGCTGTAGCCCGCAAAAAAAAAAAACTACAACGCTGTAGACCTTGTATAATCATCAGATGATAAAGTTGCTCATGTATCTGACCCTTTAAACCAGCTAGTACAATGTCTGTGCTAATGCCATGGTTGGGATTTTGTAGTGCAAATCAAACAACCAAATGAGACATGTGGAACGGAAATCTAATAATATAGAGTTATTATGTTGTTAATCTCATCACATACTGGTATCCAAATTTCGCATGAATGTATTTTATTGCATCAAGCTGCAATGTGGCCATTCCGATAAGTTCAGATGCTTGAACTGATCAAATAACTATTTCCATCGTTCACACGTACTGAAGGAGAATCTATTTTCGCCCTCCATAAAAAAGAATAGACAAGGTGAGCAGTGGAGAAAGAGCTCACAACTTTGAGGCAACCAATTTTATAATAACCTAGGCAAATGAAGCAACAGCAGTAAAAATAAGTAATACCTCTCGGTTTAGCCAGTTAAAAGGATATAACAAGAATAAAGGCATGTTGAGAATCTAGACATACTGCCATACTCATCTGTTGCAGCAAATCAAAAGTTAGTTGTAGCCTTTGTAGGACCCAAAATTGAGAATCTGGTCGTATTTGAGTTACTGCCTGCAACAATAGTGAGAGTATTAACCACAATTGAAACTTGTTTTTTGTTCCATTTACTTTGGATCAGACCATAACTGCAAACACAAGCATCCCTCTACAGAGGCAACATACAGGGAACCATTTACTCTGTAATATCAATATTTTTTTTCTAAGACCAGACCATGTCCAAAAGTAAAATTCATGTCTCAGAAAATTCATCAGAACAAGTTGGAATTCAATAGGGAAAAAAAGAAGAAATAAAAATGCCCCTGTAAATCTCCTGCATTAGCAACAGCTTTCAGCTGAAAAAACAACAGATTAATCAACTACTGCTTAGGGTCCCATTCAGCCAACGTCATTTATCTCAGTTATCTGAAGTACTGCGGTACTGGAAACTCATGTAGTTTATCCTTTCCCAAGCAACCAACAAAACCATGTTCATCCTTGACGACAAGCCAAGAGAAAGTCAACCTTTGACTTGCCTCCACCTCCACGAGGACAGACAACTATTCTTGTTCACAGCTGGTTATGTTGCTCCTGAATGAAAACATTCCAAGGAAGCATGAAGAATCGGTGAAATGAGCATGAAATTCTGCATGCAAAAATGCTCATGATGGCATGTCTGTTATTGGAGAATAGTTGACCAGAACAGGTACTAAGTACTAACTGAATACAACCGCTAGAACAGTAATTACATTGCTTCCTTTTTTTCCAATGCCCTTGGTTTTTCCTTATCTCAAAGTAATCGCTTGAATCTGTGGAAAAAACACTGCAAAACTAAAAAAAAATGGTTCCCTGCTTTTATATTAGAAAGCATATGAAAGGTTTGATACATAAGATTCTGGTGGATCGCCAGCTTACAACAGATAGCACGCAGACATTGACAAAAGCATGCAGGCTTTGACAAGATAACGACGACAAAACAGAATCAAAGGCAGTATATCAGTTATCAGCTTTTCAAAAAAGGTATTCCGGATTATTCATTCAGAGAGTGTTCTTGTAGGCGTCCAGCCAGCCTCTCACTTGATCGACCCAATGTTCCATCTTGGCCCGATCTTCAGGCTTCGGTAGAACACACCATCTTTTGCATTAAGAGAAAGGTTTTGTGCAGCACATCAGTTGGCGACCCGTGAGAAAATATGCTCAATTGACATCTTGTTCCTCGTTGTCCATAAGGACCAGACAAGAATTGCAAACATAAACAGCTTATCATAGAAATCACATCCCAGACGAAGCCAAGTTTCAAGAAAATCACTCATTGATGTTGGAACTTTGTCTGAGCTCAGTGATTCTTTAAAGCAATGTCAAATGAACCTGGAAAACACACAACGGAAGAAAACATGGTCCAATGGCAACCCATGTCTTCCTCTTCAGAGCAGCCCCCATTTGCAGTTTGTTTGGAAGCCCAACCAGAGGAAAACCTTTAGTGTGAGTGGCATTTTATTCTTCCACTGTCTCTGTTTTCTCCTACTGGCCACACCTCTGAAGGATAACATTCTGTACATCAACTTTGAGGAGTAAACATGGATTCTCCAGTAGCCACACTGGCTTGTTCTTGGGCTCATGAAGTTCCAGATAGCCAATTATGTTGTTCCATTAAGCTAACTCAGTGGGGGACCAAATGTTCTTCTGAATTCAATGTTTCAGCCATCTTCCCATAAACTACCTCTCACCAAGTAGTCTTGATTTCTGCAGCATTGAAACAGTTTAGGGAAAAGGAGTCTCAGAGGGACCTCTGTGGCCCAGACATCCTTCCTGAACAAAGTTTTTTCACCATTGTTCACTTTCAGAGCCAACCCGCATCTGATCTTCTCTTTCATTTGAGGATGAGGATCCCCTGCCAGAAGTGAGAACCATCGGTATGAGCACACAGAGTAAAAGAACCACCAGTACCAGTATGAGTGCCACCACTTGGCAGGGAAGTTATGAATGGACTCCAATTTAGGATGCCCAAGCATCCAAGGTAATATTGCTGCTGTGTTGCAGAATGAAGAGTAAAACCATGAAAGAAAGCAATATGGTTCTACAGCAGAGCCAACCCGATGAAGGAAATATCAGCAGCATAAGCTTCCAGATCAGCCTGAAATCCCTGCCGTGGTACCTTTTTTTTTTGCTGATATTGATATTTGCACCTGGAAGGGCGGGCTTGGTGCAGCGGTAGAGCCTACCGTCTGTAACCGGAAGGTCCCGGGTTCAAGCCCCAGCCTCTGCATATTTATGCAGGTAAGGTTTGGGCGCTATTACAACCCTTCCCCAGACCCCGCACGGTGCGGGAAGCCTACGGCACTGGGTACGCCCTTTTTATTGATATTTGCACCTGAAAAGAATAACATTGTTGGTTCTACACTTGATCTATTGGTGAGTGCAAGGTTTTATATTTCGTTTTCGCTAAAATTTCGTTCTCCGACGAAATTTACGAATTTCGCGATTTTCGGTAAAAAATTTCGGTCAAAATTGGTCAAATGTGTTGGGAATTTGAATCTATAAGTGGTTAAGTAACTCTATATTACATTATACATCAATTGTGTGCTTCATAGTAGTGGAAAGGGCGCTTGTTTTTGAAGCTGGATATAAGAATAAATAGTACTTCCGAAATTTTTTGCACATTTTCGCATATTTCGTCAACGGGCGAAAATAACGAATTTCGCGAAATTTCGCTGAAATTTCGACGAAATTTAAATCCTTGGGTGAGTGCCTGAGTGGAGAGTAGTGGGTCACCTATCTCAGCAATGAGGCATATCGTCAAACAGATAATGTGCATTAAACAGCGTGAACAAAACAACTGCAGCGCAGCGTTAGGAATCAAGAGTAAATCGGACATGAGGGATCAAGCACAAACGACACCCAGAGGTGAGAGAGATCCTACAGCACCGAACCTTATGCTCGGGCTGGCTCTGCTTGCCTGCTCCACTGCTCGGCTAGGTGCAGGCCGCAGCTCCCCAACACGCCACGGCTACCTCCCGCGGCTGAAGCCTGCTCGCCGCGCCCCCTGAACCATTCGCCGGCCCTACGCTTGCCCTTCGGTGAGAAGTGCCCTCTCCTACGGGCCGTGTTTCAATCGGTGGTAAAATTTTGAATGCTACAAATGCACTTAATATGGGACCGGATGATGCAGTGCAGGAGCAGGACTGCAGGGAGGGAGATGGCCGACGGGAGACCAGGCCCAACCTAGAAACCCGCTTTTCTACAGAGAAGGCGTAATCTTACAAATTCAAAATCTGAACCAACAACCAAGCGAGCAGAGCGCGCTGCGCTGGAGAACTCGATGGGCAGAGGGCACCGCCGGGCTGCTTCCCTCTCCGTTCCTCTCCATCGCCGGCGAGGCCGGATATTCCACGTCATCCGTTTGACAGCTGGAGGCAGCTAGTTTAACTGAATTGGGATTCTAGAATCGCATCGCCACGGGGAAATTCCAATTAATTGCAGAGCAGCCGCTATTCCCCCAAACCCCCTCTGTATTCCCTTCCCTTCCCTCCCCTTCCCCTTTCGGCTTTGTTCGTTTAGCCCATTCCCGGCGGGGTTTGAGGCCCGATCCACGGGGGTCGACCCGGTCTGGATTGAATCCCGGCCCACGAAAAAATTGGTGCTCGGTTAAACCCGTCGTGGGTTGCATCCCGGCCCACCCCGCTCGAAACCCCCCCACCCCGGTCCGGGATTGCTCCCTCGTCTCGGTGGCGTGGAAACAATCCACGAGAGGGACGCGAAGGTGAGGCCACGATGGGCACCGCGAGAGACGGCGGCGGCACGGCGGCGAAGTGCGCTGCCCCGCGAGGACCGGACGACGGATCTGGCCTCCCGAGGTGAGTCGGCGGCGGCGCATGTTGAAGGCGACCCGAGGTGAGCCAGCGGCGGCATACTCTGGAGCCGACGGCGACCGCGCAACTTGGAGACGCCGGCAGCGGCGCAACCCCGAGGTGCCGGCCATCCCCTCCGTCTTTTACCTTCTCTCCGGTATGTTTCTCTTCTACTTCCCCTCACCTCTCACATGCCTAGGTTTCTTGTATCTGCAAGTGCTACATCTCCTATGTCCTAGGTTCTTGGATACGAAACGTAACAGGGTAGCTTGTTCTTGATCTTCGAATAGTCGATTGATGGAATTTGACGATCATGTTGTCTTAGCCATGCAAATGATGGCATCTTCTGCTGTCCACTCAGACGAAAAGGCAATCTCTCAGGACACACTAGTAGGGAGCTGTGGGTCTAATTTATCCATTCTGTAATTGCGATATACAAAAGAGAATAAGATGAGAAATCCTATTTCTGAGAACAACTGTGATTTATGATGGGTGCTACCATGCAATTATACATTTGAAAAATTCTCTACTTGGTCATCGACATAACTGTTGGTATTTTGTTTTTATTACTTGGCTTGGTAAGATGCCTACATGAGCCATTTGTTCATGTTTTATCAGCCTAACTTCACTATCTAAGAAATGTCTTACCTTTGTAATCATGCTATGCTGGACTGCATAGTTTAGGCATGACAAACATTGTGTCGCTGGTTTCCTATACAGCTGTAACCAACATTCTATATTGACGGGCATTCAAATTCGAGGTTATTCCCCTAGCACCTTGGAAACAGATCCTTGGTTCCTTGGTTGTGTTTTACTAGGTTGTGGAAAATGATGGCAGTTATTACAGTCTTTTGTGTGTGTATTTCTTTTGTTCCTTTGGGAGAAAGTACACTGACCAGAATATGCCATGTCTTGTGTCAATGTTGGGGTGCCATTAGATATGACCATAAATTGTATTCCATACACATGATTTAGCTACAGTAATAGGTTTTTACTTTTAGATGCTTATGACCTTCTCTTTTCCTGTAAACTAGGTTTATTGTTCATTACACTACATTCTTCTGAATGTTAAGTGTTTCAATCACTACCAATGAATATTGCCCCAAAACACCACATTTTTACCTTTGAGTAGTTATGGTTCTTTCAAATAAAAATGCTGTACATTCTATGCTTACAGTCAAGCTATGATGTTTATTGTTGTGTTGACAGTTCACATGCAGACTTGGAACTAAGAAATATTAGGCCTTTCTTCTGTCCAATTTGGTGTACAAGTGCTTCTGAAAACGTCCTAACTAACTGTTCCATATCCTGCTAGTATCAGGAACATATCTGAAAGCTACCTACTTAACTATGCCATAGATTGTTATGTTGATAACGTTGAACATTTCATGCTGGTTTGTTGTAGCAGGCTACCAAGGTCGATGGTTGAGGCCGGGCTTGAGGCTACTTGTAAGGCATGGTACAAGACCATGATCCCAGACTAAGACAAACAATAAGTGTTCTAGGGGGATTCTGGCATACTTTTCTTGTCCTGAATCTTATGCAGGACAGCAGGAGCAGTAACACATTTTGCTCCCAAGTCTCCAGTACCAGTAGAAGATGGCGTGGCCGGCCGCGCCAGCGCCCGTGCCCAAGTCGCGGTCGGTCGCCCCCAACTGCTGGTGCGCGGCGACGTAGGAGCCGGCGGGCGCGGTGAAGCGGGTGGGGTCGAGCGGCCTGCCGTCCGCGCGGAAGGGGTGGACGCGCCCGGCGTTGGAGTAGCTGCCCGCGCTGAGGGGGTTGGCGGTGGCGTCGCCACCGAAGGGCTGGCCACGAGCCACGGGGGCGTAACCAACCGCGGGGAAGTTTGCGGCGCGGGGGTAGGCGGCCGCGCCGAAGAGGGCGTAGCCCGGCGCGGCCAGGCGGTGGGTGTTGGCCACAGGAGGGGGTGGACCGAGCCGGAGGTTGGCTCCGGCGAGGTGTTGGCTGGAGGCGTCCATGGCCGGGCCTGCGGAGAGGGCGGTTGCTACTCTGTAGTTGGAACAGGATTATGCACTTGTCTTGCAGAGCAATGTATAAACTAACACCTGTGAAGATTAATCCCTGTCTGATCCTAGCCAAAACCGAACACGTGATTTGCTGAGGAGGATTAGGGGGATTTATCCCCAGCAGGGGTTGAGTGACAAGGGAGGGATCCACTCAATCCCTCCCTGGATAAGATCCCCTTGGGGATTAAAACCCCATCAACCGAACATAGTTCCTTGGAACACGAGAACCCACCGACCTCTCCGCAGGCCCGGCCATGGACGCCTCCAGCCAACACCTCGCCGGAGCCAACCTCCGGCTCGGTCCACCCCCTCCTGTGGCCAACACCCACCGCCTGGCCGCGCCGGGCTACGCCCTCTTCGGCGCGGCCGCCTACCCCCGCGCCGCAAACTTCCCCGCGGTTGGTTACGCCCCCGTGGCTCGTGGCCAGCCCTTCGGTGGCGACGCCACCGCCAACCCCCTCAGCGCGGGCGGCCACTCCAACTCCGGGCGCGTCCACCGCTTCCTCCCGGCCGGTTTCGTCCACACGGCGCATGGGCATCCCTTCGGTGGCCACGCCGATGCCAACTCCCTCAGTACGACCATCTGCGAGACTATGTCAACAGAGGTGATGTTCTCCAGCTTGGTCTTGCGCTTGCGTTCGATCAGGCTCATCCAGGAGGCGCAGGAGGAGCTCCATTGCCGGTTATCGCAGTGGAGATCAACTTTCACTTCGATTTACTGTCCCGCAACTACAATGCAGAGTCTGTTAACTTCCTGCGGGAGCAGGGCCATCGTCTCGATGATCACAGAGACCGTGGCATCATGCCTGAATGGATTTTTGCCGGATTCCTGCGTCACCTTCCTTTCGGCGATCACTCGGTCACCTGGATCACCTACCACGGGGACCGGGACATTGCCTTCCTTCTGCGGTTGCTGCAGGCCGGAGGCCGTGGCGAGCTGCCACCCGACCGCACCACCTTTCATCACCAGGTTCGGGAAAAGTTCCCCATCTTCTATGATGTTCGTGTTCTCGGCCAAATTGTGACCGAAGGCTTTGCGGGAAAGCTTACGAAGCTCGCCAAGGACCTTAGGATTGAGCCCATCGGCAACGCACATTTTTCGGCTTCGGTTGCACTCCTTACACTGTCCTGCTTCTCGGAGATTGCACAAATTTCAGGCCATAAGCTGGCTGCTCGACTGAGCTTGCTGTCAGGGGCAGAGGAACTCGATATGGCTATCAGATGTGCACGACATGTAAATGATGAGACTGTTATGACATTTGAGGTGAGAGAGCACAACTTTGAGGAGGAAGCGTGGAGAGTCAGAGAATTGATCATGAGCAACTTCAAGATCGTTGGGCTGAAAGTGCTGCTTCCTAAGTGGACCAGGCCCCACTGTGCAGTAGCTACTCCCCAACAGGAGTATGACCTGATGAAGCGAAGGCTCAGTGGGATCACCGACTTTGAGATCGTTGTGGGCTTCATGAATTCCGACGGCATGATTGCCTACGGACGCATGTGGAAGTTTTGCTTTGGCTTCAAGAGCAGTGGAAATGTACACCCGCGGCGGTTTGCTCAGCTTATTGCATCAGGGGGGGCATCACATAACAAGTGCTTCTGAAAACGTCCTAACTAACTGTTCCATATCCTGCTAGTATCAGGAACATATCTGAAAGCTACCTACTTAACTATGCCATAGATTGTTATGTTGATAACGTTGAACATTTCATGCTGGTTTGTTGTAGCAGGCTACCAAGGTCGATGGTTGAGGCTACTTGTAAGGCATGGTACAAGACCATGATCCCAGACTAAGACAAACAATAAGTGTTCTATGGGGATTTTGGCATACTTTTCTTGCCCTGAATCTTATGCAGGACAGCAGGAGCAGTAACACATTTTGCTCCAAGTCTCCAGTTCCAGTTGTGAAAGAAACAAACTAGCTTAATTCTTGGCCTCACTGATACTGGTATTTTACTACAAAATTTAAATTGACCATTTCTTGTTTAGTCCTTGCACAAAAACCTTGTGTTAAATGCTCAAAATTCACTATGTTTGTTTTGTGGGTGCTTTTACAGGCTTCAGTGTTGAGAAGTGAAAGGATGACCTTGCTATTGATCAATCAACTGATTCTTGGCCACCTGAAAAATCTACTGCTTATGTTTGCTAAAGCTTATGAAGTTGAGCCTAGAAACCTTGTCATACTGCTGAACCTGTTTTTACCAATTCATTTTTATTGCTCTTGCTATTCGGTAGTATGTAATATGCGGTTGCTACTCTGTAGTTGGAACAGGATTATGCACTTGTCTTGCAGAGCAATGTATAAACTAACACCTGTGAAGATTAATCCCTGTCTGATCCTAGCCAAAACCGAACACGTGATTTGCTGAGGAGGATTAGGGGGATATATCCCCAGCAGGGGTTGAGTGACAAGGGAGGGATCCACTCAATCCCTCCCTGGATAAGATCCCCTTGGGGATTAAAACCCCATCAACCGAACATAGTTCCTTGGAACACGAGAACCCACCGACCTCTCCGCAGGCCCGGCCATGGACGCCTCCAGCCAACACCTCGCCGGAGCCAACCTCCGGCTCGGTCCACCCCCTCCTGTGGCCAACACCCACCGCCTGGCCGCGCCGGGCTACGCCCTCTTCGGCGCGGCCGCCTACCCCCGCGCCGCAAACTTCCCCGCGGTTGGTTACGCCCCCGTGGCTCGTGGCCAGCCCTTCGGTGGCGACGCCACCGCCAACCCCCTCAGCGCGGGCAGCTACTCCAACGCCGGGCGCGTCCACCCCTTCCGCGCGGACGGCAGGCCGCTCGACCCCACCCGCTTCACCGCGCCCGCCGGCTCCTACGTCGCCGCGCACCAGCAGTTGGGGGCGACCGACCGCGAAGCTGCCACCCGACCGCACCACCTTTCATCACCAGGTTCGGGAAAAGTTCCCCATCTTCTATGATGTTCGTGTTCTCGGCCAAATTGTGACCGAAGGCTTTGCGGGAAAGCTTACGAAGCTCGGCAAGGACCTGGGGATTGAGTCCGTCGGCAGCGCGCATTTTGCGGCTTCGGATGCACTCCTTACACTCTCCTGCTTCTCGGAGATTGCACAAATTTCAGGCCATAAGCTGGCTGCTCGACTGAGCTTGCTGTCAGGGGCAGAGGAACTCGATATGGGTATCAGATGTGCACGACATGTAAATGATGAGACTATTATGACATTTGAGGTGAGGGAGGACAACTTTGAGGAGGAAGCGTGGAGAATCAGAGAGTTGATCATGAGCAACTTCAAGATAGTTGGGCTGAAAGTGCTGCTTCCTAAGTGGACCAGGCCCCACTGTGCAGTAGCTCGCGGCCATGGCGTCGAGATGTGTATAAGAGACAGGCTTATTGCATCAGGGGGGGCATCACATAACATAGAAGTAGCTTGGGTGACCTGTGGTGGATTACATGAGATCGGTTGCCTAATCAATTCTTTCATGGCCCCAGATGGTCTACCAAGGGATCTGCAGTCCTACATGTTCCACCGCAAAGCTTGTTTTCCTGTAGTTTACGACATCAGATTCTTAGCACAACAGTTCCAGGACATTAGCCTGCTACCCAATGGATGCAATGGAGAGCTCGGGCTTCTACCTTTTCTTAGATGCTATAGGAGAATTTCAGAGCATGTTCATTTCTGCAGCATTTCTTCAGCTGCACAGGGGAAGCTTATGGTAGGTTGATTTTTGTATAAACTCTGATAGATTGGGGTATGTACATTGTGGAAGGATACTGACAAGTGGAAGAAATGAATGACTGACTAGTTGGCAGCAAATTTATCAAGAGGTTTCATAAAAGCAAGCTGAGTAATGCTGATAATAAAGTAGTACTGAATCTATCTAGTTGACCAATTGCTATGCCGCTTTGTTAGGAAACTCCGTCCAGTTTCAGTTCACAACTGTTAAAAATCAATGATGAGTAGGAACAAAATCATCAACAGATTTGAGGTAACAGGGTTGAATAATACTGGCAAGTTAGTCCTGTTTAGACCAAAAACAATCTTCTACCTGTGCAGCTAATCCTAATCCATTACTAATTCCAACCCAAATTGGTTTTTTTTCACTGAACTTTTGAGGCAACTTCAGCGTTTCAGTTTAAGAAAAAAGGTCAAGTGCAGAGTTTCACTTTAAACTATTGTCAAGTGAACACTTGAAGTTAAGGAGGATACTAAAAAATTGAAGGTGTGTCGAATTGGGAACAAATTTATCAGCAACACGCTGCAATTCAAACTTTACTAATTCTCAGCCCTACTACGTGCTAACAAAACTATAGCTAGAAGCTGTATCAATTCAATTTTGGCAATGTCTGAATCTGTACATGTTCAGAGTTCAGACTAGGGCGGTGTTTAGTTCCCGAGGAGTGAAGGTAAAGTTTGGTGAAAATGTCACATCGGACACTGTAGCGCGTTGTAGCACTTTTCGTTTGTTTGTGGTAATCGTTGTCCTACCATGACCTAACTAGGCTCAAAATATTCGTCTCATCGTGTACATCAAAACCATGTACTTAGTTTTTTTTATTTTACCCACGTTTAGTGTTCCATGCATGAGGAGAGAGATTTGGTGTGATTTGATGTGATAGGTGAATAGTGAAGTTTGGAGAGAGAATTTTTGTGTTTGGAAGGGAACTAAACAGGGCTTAGGATTTCCCTAAAATGTACACTACACTCGACTGCAGTGCCACCGCAACAGGCCTACTGCCTGCCGCGCGGCGCGCCGCTTCTCGTGGCGGGGCGCCCCGTCGTGCACCAAGGCCATCAAGGACCGCGCGGCGCCCAGAGGACAATGTCGACGAGGGGGGTGTTTAGTTCCTTGAAAAAGGTGAAAAGGGAAGGTAAAAATATCACATCGGACGCTGTAGCGTACTGTAGCACTTTTCGTTGGTTTGTTGTAAACATTATCGTATCATAACCTAATTAGGCTCAAAAGATCCGTCTCGTCGTTAACATCAAAATCATGCAACTAGTTTTTTTATTTACCCATGTTTAGTGCTCCATGCACAAGGAGAGAGATTTGATGTGATTTGATGGGATAGGTGAATAGTGAAGTTTGGAGAGAGAATTTTTCCCTTTTCAATGGAACTAAACAGGGCCGAGATCAACAAGTTGCGATACAAGAAGGGAAATTTGTTCACAACACACTGTGAATGTGTGGTTTTATGTTGCACACACTGCAAAAATCGATTTCGTCTGTATCACACCATAAAAACGCTATTTGGTCCACAACACACCATGTCAAATAAACAACGGATCTGTCTACCTATCACCCAAGTAATTTAGAGGCCCTCCTCACTCGAATTTTTGAACCACTTAGATGTGTATAAGAGACAGCACCACCACCGCCGGGCCGGCCTGCCGCCACCGGACCTCCCTCTAGGTCCGGCGGCGATGAGCAGCCCCGGCAACCCGAACCCCCTAACCCGAACGCTAACCCAAACCCTAACCTCGTCGGAGTTGCTGCCGGAGTTGAAGAAGTGGGTGTAGATGGGGAGGAAAAATTCGTGTGACAGCAGTCAGAGAAACGCTCGAATGAGCGTTAGCTTTATCCTAAACGAATCATTTTTGACTAGCCAGAAGTATAAAAGAACCATTTTGCCCTTAGGTCCACCTGTCATTCTTCTAATCTTCTTCCTATCTCCTCTTTCTCCGGCCGGGGCTACTCTGCACGCGGCCGTAGCGCTCCTCCAGGCCGGCGCCGCGAGCCAACGCTGCTGCCTGCTGGTCGCCGGCCACCACGAGTTTGGTTAAATACTTTTTTTTTGACATGCGGCGAGTTTGTTTAAACTGATGAATCGGGTAAATAATAACGCTGGATTCGTTCACATATATATTACTTCGATGGATCAAACATCGGATGAACATAAATCTTGTGTCACGCATGGCTGGCCGGTCTCATATCGCTGTGGAGCATGCATGTACTCGGTGAACTGCAGGAACAGCTACGCGTACTGCGATGCCTTGCATATGCTGGCTGTCACATGGACTAGTGATCTCATATCTCCCTACATGCTCCTGGAATACTTATGCACGAGCATATATGCATATATGCATGGCCGTATTTGCTTGTCATGAATGTGTACATGGAATTTGCTAGCTAGCTTGTTTCTTCTCTCTTTTTATTAGCTCATTTTTTTTCCTTTTTCTTGGATAACATATATGTGTACTGGTGAGAGTATTTCAAGGTTATGTGCAGACCATGCGTACAGGTAGTAGAAGCGCCGAGCAAGCCTCACGCCGGTAGAAGCTAGCGGAGCAACAACACGTACAGGCGGTCGGTCTGTCGCTGGGGAGAAAAAGAGATGCCGATAGATCAGAAGAGAGGATAGAGAGAAGATGACTGGTGGGCTAAGGGTAAAATGGTCCTTTTACCTCTCCGCTCAAGCAAAAATGTTTAGTTTATCATGTGCAATGTGCTGGAGACCAGAGACTGCTTTTACGATGTGTTGAAGGCCCTTAGTTCCAAAAACTTTCTCTTCAAACTTCACTATTTACCTATCACGTCAAATCACATCAAATCTCTCTCCTCATGCATGAAACACTAAATGTAGTTAAATAAAAAAACTAATTGCATAGTTTTGATATACACGACGAGACGAATCTTTTGAGCCTAGTTAGGTCATGATAGGATAATATTTACCACAAACAAACGAAAAGTGCTACAGTATACGATGTGACTTTTCTACCAACTTTTCACCTCTTTTCTAGGAACTGAACACAGCCGAAGACTCGCTTGACTTATGCTGATGGCTTATACTGATTCGTTGTGAGAGAAAAATACTGTTGGCTGGATACGCACAAGTCAAGCGAACAGGGCCTAAATTGACTTTCGCGATGTGTATGATACAAAACCACACTTTCACAATGTCTCACAACAAAAATGCACAGCGTGTTCACGGACTGACTAGTGATTCATGGATACGAATTCTCCTGGGCGTGCTTGTGCTTCCTGCCTGCCTTGACGAGGCCGTCATCGGCGACAGACAGAGACAGTTCGTCTTCTGCAGGTTCTACGCGTCCCCCAGGGCGGGTTCAGACTCGGGGGCGCGCCAAGAATCTGATGACCTGCGCATGCGCCCGTCGTCGAAGTCGCGCAGGCACCCACCGTGCCCCAAGCGCATTTTTTTTTTTAAAACGAAAAGGGAAGCTTTATTGATCTTAGACAATTACATCGAGATGATACAATTATATAAGATCCAACCCGGTCTCTGCATAACTAAGATGCACACAGTCATTAAAAAAAGAAAAAAGAAAAAAATGAGAGTATCATGACCTCGCCCCAATCGCGCGGGGTGCTGGTGCTGCCGTCCCCTTCCCCTTCTCCAACCCCACCTGTTGTGCAGACTGGAGGAGTTGACAACATGGCGCCGCACCTGCAGGCTGCAGCACGTCGTTCAATTCAGATGTATTGCGCCGTGAAGCACGAGTTAGTTCGTGAACAAAATCGTGCGGCAATGCCTTGACACTGTAGTACGAAGTACTCTTCATCAGCGGAGGAGGCCGCCGCACGAGCGCGCGAGCAGGCCGGTGGCCTGTCAAGCCGGCGCGGGCCCTCCACCGCGGCGGGTTAGGAATCCAGGCCCACGCCAGTGGTCGCGATAGCGGCCCGGTACGAAGGACGAATCGAAACGACGAGATCGACCTGACCGGTTAATTCCCGGCCCAATGTTTTTTCTTCCTGAAAAAAAATCCCAGACAATGTTATCCGTAGGATGTGACGTAACGTAGACTGTGTTTAGCATGCGTGATGCGTATGGCTGTTTGTACCGTTAAATCATGGATTACGATAGCAAAAACATTTTTCTTGGTATACGAAAAGGATCGCACGGCTCTGTAGTCCGTACTACAGGACAAGGACACGTAGCGGTAGCTGAGGTCGCGGATGGCCGGATGCGGCGGATTCCGGCGGGCGCATGATATCCCTGTCTTGTGCGGAATCTCGAGGCTTTTGGGATAAGATAGGTAGGATAAACCCATTCCGTTACGCCTGTTCTAGATACATAGGCGGACGGACGTCGTGGCGCCGGCGCGCCGGGTCCCGCTGGTCTCTCGGACCAATTAAAACTCTTGATTGTGCACGATCTCATCCTGTTTTGGGGGGCGCGGCCCCGGTGCCAATGATAAACCAACGATGACACGTAGCGGGAGCTTACTACGGTAGTGTTAGGTGCAGTTTAATTAATTGCTAAGATGATGCTAAAAATTAATTATTAAGACGACCGATATATCATTGCCATCGGCCTGGAACACGCAAGTGCTCATTGCTTTTCTGCGTGCAGCCGGGACATGACAGAAGATTCAGCGCGCGCGGCTACCGTGACCGAAGCGCCAACACTTCGCTCTCGCGGCCCTGGTCTTCTAGATGGGTTTCGTGCTCGATCCAAGCTAGGGCGCATAAAATACTCCGGGACACAAGCCCGCGAGGCATTATTCTTTCACGCATGGACAAGACAGCTGGGGAGGCACGTTCAAGCCTCGCGCGAACGATTACTTTACGAGTCCAAAGCGTCACCGGCTCGGTCCCGATCGCTTGGAGCTACTACTTGCTTGGTTTTCTTTTCTCAAGTTGAGTTCTACTGGAGAGAACAATGATCCCGGGTTCTATATTATGTTAACGAAGGTCACTGTTTCTATTAAAAAAAGGAGTTGACAACAAAGAACCGCACCTGCTGCAACACGCCGTCCAGATGGGTTGCGCTTGCGCCTTGACGCACGAGTTCGTCAACAAAATCGTGCGCAATTGACAGGGCATACATTGTACTGCCCGACAGGCTTGGTCCGTTCGGTATGCCCCGGCACGCCTTGCAGGCTGCCCTGCCCTCGGGGTGGGTTGGGTTGGGCCAGCATGGCGCGGGGTCCCACCCGCCATCCACCGCCAATCCGAGCCCCTCTCCACTCCGGCCATCATCACCACCACCGGGGCTGCCGCTCTCATCCGATGACGCGCAATGACCCCGTGTCAGGTCGCGCCGGGCAGCCCCGGCCCGCGCGCGGCGGCGAATGATTAATTAGCCCGCCCAGCGCAGCGATAACCATCACGCGCCCCTCCCTAATGACCCGGATTATTTTACTATCCAATCCCGCTGTCCGTCTCGCCTCGCCTCGCCTCGCCCCCCACCCACCGCCCGCCCCGCTGCCACGTCGTCACCTTCCCCCCCACACCAACTCACCGGCGAGGTCAGCACCCCCCAAACCCAGCGCATCTCGCCAGCGCCCAGCGGCGATGCCGTATATATCCGCGCGCCGAGCTCCAGCGTGAGAGAAAGAGAAGCCTCCATCTCTCCTCCACCACCACCACCGCCCGCCGCTCCGCCCCCCAACGCAAATCACCAAACTGCCCCTCGTTGAAAAAAGGAAGGGAAGGCGAGAGCAAGCCGAGGGGAAAGGGGAAAGGATTTTTCAGATTTTGCGGCAGCTACCATCCTTCCCTTCCTCCCCCGACATGGTCTCCGACCTCCACACGGACTACCCGGAGAACATGGACTGGGTGCGCCGCCTCCCCGCCGAGGTCGGCGCCGGGGAGGGCGCCGGCGTCGACGCGCTCGTCGTGGCCGGGGACGTCGCCGAGACCAGGGACAACTTCGCGCGCACCATGGAGGTGCTCAGGGAGAGGTTCGGGGCCGTCTTCTACGTGCCCGGGAACCACGACCTCTGGCTCCGCCGCGAGGGCGGCCGCTACGTGAGTCCATTCTCCGCCCCTTCCCCCTCCTCTCCGCCTTCCTTCGCCTGCAAGTAAGGTGTTCGACGGAATGCCTTGCCGTAGCTGTCCCGGCATAGGTTAGTGCTGACTTAGTCCACCTTCGACGATACAGCTAGCCGTAGCTGGATTTGATACAGCAGCACATTGTAACTGATTTGCTGCGGCAGCCTGGTTGGTGCTTCTGCCCCGTGTTTAGTGAGCTGCCAGCTTAGAGGGCCAGAGGCCTAATTTTAGATGCGACAAATTGTAGCGATGGGATTTCGATTTTACTCGCTGGTTTCTAGCATTCTGGCTACCTGAGCTGTATTTCATCTGTGAATGCAGTTATATATGTTGACACAAAGGGTTATCATAGAACATAGATAATTGCTGCTAACAGATTACTTCTTGTTGGGAGAGAGCTCTCTTCTAACTTGTGCAAATTGTTAGCTAGTTAGCTCATGCTTCAAATCACGCGGCACAGCTGAAAGGGATGAAATGGGATTGTATTCTTAGATAAACTCAGCTTAAGTTAGTACATTACATTCATCTTTTGAGTACAACATTTAGCCTTTTTTTAAGAAATCAATGCAGCATTGATGTATCGTTGTTGAGACTCTCAGTTACTCAAATTATTCCTTCCAGATGGATTCGCTGGAGAAACTGACTGCATTGCTTGATGCGTGTAGTGAGCTGGGTGTGGATACAGGCCCAAGAATTATAGGTGACTTGGGAATCATACCATTGTTCTCATGGTATCACAAGGTTGTTTAATTTTGCTTGCTACAATAACATTGAATATTCAAGTCATCATGTTATAATGCACCACATTCCTAGGACTATCCTGCTTTCTCATCTTGCTTAATTGGTCTCCAGAGCTTTGACAAGGAGAAGGATGTTAACAGTGTGCGCGTCCCTTCACTAGAGATGGTAGGCTGGCCTTTCCCTCAATACATATTCCTCATTTGCAAATAACTGTTCCAGTGTTACCAGATATAGATATGGAGCTGTTCACTATGAAATCCCTTCATGTGTTTTTACATTGTGACATGACCTCGAGCCTATTCTTTGACCTGGATGGCAACACCATAATTAGATTTGCTTTTTTCTACAATGTTATGAGCATTCCATATCAGCAAGAGGCTCACTTGAGTTTGCAAAATTGTATATCACAAAAAACAGGTCTTCTAATCAGGGCCACTAACAAACTCACCATCTGAGTATCCATAGTTTGATGCACAATGAGAAAGATTGCATTCACACAGACTGAAGCACAAATATTTAATGGTTAGGCATGCTGTCAGTGGCCTCTTTCTTAGTTTCTTCTTAATGAACTTGGCACAATTAATCCTGAATTTCCTTATACCTATGAACTGATAAATTCAGATTTTGTTTGATCAGGCTTGTAAAGATTTTCATGCTTGTAAATGGCCTTCAGACCTGGCAAATGATGATGAGTCTATTGCTCTTTACTTCGACAAATTGAATGACAAGAATCGTGATGCTATTGAAGACGTAAAAAATGGCAGCAAACAGATACTAACATTTTCACACTTCGTACCAAGGTCAGTTCCTTTTCCTCCCATATAGGCCTTCCATTTTCTGAAGCCCCTTGTAGTTTGTTTGAACCCTAGTTCTGAGAGTACGCTTGATCGCTTTATTTAGTGTACACCAAATGATCTGTTCTATGTAAGCGCTCCGATATTTATAAATTGATGGCAATTGCAGAGTAGACCTTAATTTAGGGTAAACATTCCTTCTGTTAAACAATTCACTGTCCATCTCTTTCTTTCTTAGTCATCATTCCTAACAAATGAGTCCCTTTCTTGTCGCATTTTTTTATTTATGATGAGAACACCTGAAACTGTTGCATCTTTCTTAGCAAATGCACTCTTGTTAAAGTGCATTGGGAAGTGCACCAGCAATTTTCAATTTGACCAGTTTTTCCTGAACTAGCTATTTGGTGCGTTATGCTCCATAACATAGATGAGCAGAGTATTTTTTTTTCAGTGTCTAATTACCGAAATTGCATAATTAGCTGCTCGAGTTGTTCAAAATTTCAGCACTAGAATTTAGCATATCTTAATATACAACCTGCATGCTCTGGTCCAAAAGTGACGTCTTTTGTACAACTCTGCAGGCAAGAGTTGTGTCCAGAGAAACGGATGCTTTATTACCCATACCTTCCAAAGGTCATCGGCTCTGATTTTCTGGAGAGGAGGCTGAGAGAGATACACAGTAACAGAAAAGATGGAGCAGCTTGCCATGTTTTTGGGCACACACATTTCTGTTGGGATTCTGTGGTTGATGAGATCAGGTACTGATCTGTCCATCTGTAAGATCAAGATGCAACACTTATCCTATTTTTAATGATATAAATTTCCTCCACTGTAGGTACGTCCAAGCGCCTTTGGCATACCCCCGTGAAAGAAAACGGAGGATGAATGGCGAAGGTTGGCTACCATTTTGTGTATATCGTGACGGCTTCAACCCTGAAATATATCCAGCCCTGTGGTCGGACTACTACAACAAGAACAAAAGAGAGCCTGAGAACACTCAGCTTGCGCCGTGGGTTGCCAGACATTTCGCGAAGTACCATAAGTTCCACTGACCCCTACTGGAGTTCATGTTTTGCCAAATTGGATGCAGTTCTTCCAAACAGGATGGTGTTGGATCCTGCATTACCTGGAGGGAAAGGAGAGATTGACGTTTTACCTGTACATGATTTTTTTTTTGTTCCACTCTTACAATAGACTGTTGGGCAAGGAAACGCCTGCGGCCTGCCTATGTTGAATTGTATGTTGCAGAAATCAGAATAATGTGTATAAGATTCTTCAAAGCCTTGCTGCAGGGATAGTGACATATAGCTTATTCCGTTCATCTAACTAGCCACATTTGACTCCACTCGTGGAGTTGTAATCTGTTAAATCACTGAGAAAAATCTGCTTCAATCCCCGCTGTTCTAGTATCTAGTATGTTGAACCTCTGCATTTTTTGGGATCTCGTTATCTGTTCGAGGGCATGTTGTATTATGGTATTTATGGGAAGTGAGAGACCTGTCCGAAAGGGATACTATCACTGCGCGTCTGCCACGATTATGGTGTTGGCAGGTCGCCGGCGTGCATCAAACATCCCCGCCGTTGCCTCCCGCCCGTCGGCATCCCGGAGGTACCGGAGTTTCCTGCTTGGACTTCAGCCAGAACTGGGCCACAATTATGCTAATAACTGGCTCTGCACCATGGCCTGGATGAGCCATGGGTTTTTACTTTTTAGCCGCCCCCTCTATTGGTGATCGTGCTGTTGTTTCTCCATTTCAGATGATATTTTCGACGATCCAAGTGCTACATAGAGAAGTCTACGACATAGCAGCAGAGGAGTACTTCTACGTGTACACACGGAGCACGAATGTGCCAAAAGCAGCCAGCAGAGAATCAGACACCGACCGATGATATACAAGTAGTGTTGCTCTTTTTACCTCAAAGGACTTATTACACAAGTTGCTACTAACACCGTGAAATGTACATCGCCCGACTCAACACACTGGGGCAATCAACACAAGTACGTACAGCCCCTTATTAACCACTTCACACGACTGACACACAAAAAAACATAATGCAAACACATTTGTTCAGGCACACATGCATGACAAAACGACAGCAACACAAGCAAGGACAAGGAGACGCCACCGCGCCGCGCCGGCCGGCCGACCGCCTAGTAGTCCTCCGGCGCGAGCGGCTGGTGCGCGTGCGGCGCGGCGTCGGCGGCCGGGATGACGAGGTACTCGTACACGATCCCGGCGATCCCCGCGCCGAGGAAGGGCCCCAGCCAGTACACCCAGTGGTGCCTCCACCGCCACCCGACGAGCGCCGGCCCGAACACCCGCGCCGGGTTCATCCCGGCGCCGTCGAAGGGTCCCCCCGCCAGCACGTTGGCGCCCAGCAGGAACCCCACGGCCAGAGGCGCGATGGTGCCGACGCTGCCCCGCTTCGGGTCGATCACCGTGGCGTAGTAGGCGTACATGAGCCCGAACGTCATGGCGGCCTCCAGGAGCACCGCGTGCCAGTCGCCCACGCCGGACGCCAGCGCGAACCCCGGCGGGCGCATCCCGCCCGTCGCCAGCCGGAGGAGCAGCGTCGCCGCGATCGCGCCCAGCAGCTGCGCCACCCAGTAGAAGACGGCGCGGATGAGGGAGATGCGCCCGCCGACCAGCGCGCCGAAGGTGATGGCCGGGTTCACGTGCCCGCCGGATATGTTCATGGCCACGGCTACCGCCACGGCTAGCGCCAGCGCGTGTGCCAGCGCCACCGCCACCAGCCCGCCCACCGTGCTCATGTCGTGGTACATCTTCCCTGCACGGAGGAGCGGAGCCACACGTACATGTATATATTATATGCATCATCAGTCATCACCATCACTTCCGGCTTCGCCATGGCTTCGCCATGAGGCCGTACATGAACTTAGCATACGCACCGAGGGAGAGGACGGAGCCCTCGGCGGCGAAGACGAAGATGGCGGTGGCGAGGAACTCGGAGATGGCGGCGCGGATGGTGTCAGGGTGCGTGGCGTCCTCGCTCCGCCCCACCGTGAACCGCCGCCCCGGCCGCGCCGCCGTGCTCATCCCGGCGCCGGTGATCAAGCCCGCTGCTAGCCTGGTGGCGACCTCGATCTCCGATGCTTCGCCTCTGCCGCGCTGCTAGCAAGCTTCTCTCTGCCTGTCCCCCACGGCACCAAGTGTGCTATAGCCTTGCCGCGGTTGCGTTAAGAGGCGAGCGCCCGGTCAGGAGGTGCGGCGACGCGGCCGGCGCGCGTGGCTTATAACGTGGCCGGGCCGTGCGCGCGGCCGCGCCACGTGGGGGCGCCGCGGGCCAGCTGGGCGGCACGTCTCAGGGCCCGGCCGTCCATGCGTGTACGCCTTGCGAGAGCGCTCGTGCTGATCCCTATCCGGCGCGGGACCCGCGTGCCAGGTCACGGGCACATCGCCGGGGCGAGCAGGTGTACGTCTTCCCCACGGATACGTATGTACATGCTGCTCCCTATCCGTTGCCCGTGGCGATTGACGACAGAATACCAGGAAAGTTCACCGGCTTGCTTCTGTCTGCGCTCTGCATGCAGTGCAGCTTTGTGGTCGATCTGTGCGTGGAACATCCTGATCCGATCTACATTGGCCGGAATCCGGAGCTAGCTAGACACTCGTGTTCGAAACAGTGTTGTTCAGTTCCATATGGTCATGACGATCTCTGTTGATGCTTGCTGAAGCTGTGCGTGGTCGTGCCTTGACGGGCACTGCTTGGTCAGTTGGTCTGGTGCAGTGCAAGCGTATATATTGATCTAGCAGCTTACTTTGTCAAGGAACCTGCTTAAATTGTTCGATGACGTTACCTGCGAATGGGTCACTCAGAAAAATGGCTGTTGGGACGACGGTAGACGATGTTGGATGAAGCAAACAAAATAGATGCAATGATTATGGAAAGGAACGTGTACATTGTATTATTTTTATCTATCTACTAATCAGCTCAACAAATTTAGGCTCCATTTGATTTCTCAAACTATTTTACTTTGTCAAATGATATTGGTTTAAATTCTCTATCCATATATAAGATTAGTTTAAATTCAAGTTTTATAAGGGGATGGAGAATCTGATATCTTATTTTATAGAAGTATATTAAGAATTTTGTATGGTTACTTTCATAGGTTATGAACACTTAATACAAATGAGATCCTAGAAATACAAAAGTATATGAAAAGTAATAGTGAAAAAAATATTGTATTGATATGATATAGTACATCATGTTATAATCCACTTTGCAAATTTTAAACTCAAAACACAATTACACAGATAAATAAAAAATAGATATATTAGGGTAGATTGGACATCATGTACATACTACCTCCATTCTAAATTATAGTTCATTTGACTTTTTTTTACCATAAGTTTGACCGCTCGTCTTATTTTAAAAAATATGTAAATATAGTCAAATTTAAGTTATTTTTGAAGAATTTTTATTAATAAAGCAAGCCGCCATGAAAAAGATGATAATTTGCATAAAATTTTGAATAGGATGAGTGGTCAAACTTAGAGTCAAAAAATTAAATAAACTACAATTTAAAATGGAGGGAGTATTAGGGTTGTTGGAATTAATTATTCGGTGGTCAATTTGGTCATATCTCTTCATAGAGGGACACCTCTTACAGATAAATAGAACCTTTTTGCAAGGGGGGCCAATATCTGCGAAAGGACGCGTGGCCCTTTAGAGGCACTCTTTTCCCCTACATACCAAAATCTATTATCTTATTACAATAGAAGCAAAAAGAGCCACCACGTCCGCCGAGAGGGCCTAAAAAATCTCACGTTAATCCAAAAAAAAGAAGAATATATGCCGTCGGATTTTATGAAGATCTAACGGTCTATAAAATTCCGTTAATCTAAGAAAAGAAAAGAATATATGTCATTGAATTTTATGAAGATCTGACAGTCTATAATATTCCGTTAATCCAAAAAAAGAAAAGAATATATGCCATTGGATTTTTTGAAGATTTAACGGTCTATAATATTCTGTTAATCCAAAAAAACATAAAAATATATATCGTCGGATTTAACGAAGATCTAACTGTCTATATTATTTCGTCCGCCGCCACCCCTCCGCGGTCGCCGCATAGCCATCTACGGTCGTCGCGCGAGATGTCCGCTGCCGCCAGCGCACAACCGTCCATGGCCGCTGTAGAAGGCCTCCACCATCCGCTGCCGGGAGGCCGTCTGCCGTCGTGGGAGCCATCCGTTGCCGCCGGGTAGCCTCCTACACGTTTTCGGACTTTGAGGTTCGCTGCCACCGCCGCATAGCCATCCATGGCCGACGTAGGAGGCCTCCACCGTCGCCGCGTAGCCGTCCGCGGGAGCCCTCCACCGCCGCGGTGTGGCCGTCCGTGGTTGCCGCAGGAGTCCTTCGTCGTCATCGTGCGACTGTCCGCCGTCGTCGTCACCGCCGCGGCAACCGCTTGCGCGTCTTCAAAGTTCAGGGTCAGCCGCCGCCGCCGCGCAGCCATTCATTGCCGCCATAAGAAGTCTCCACTGTTATCGCGTGGCCATCCGCGGGAGCCCTCCGCCACCGGCGCATGGCCGTCTGTAGCCGCCGCGAGAGTCCTTCACCATTGTTGTGCGACCGTCCGCCGCTATCATCGTCGTGGGAGCTATCTGCGGCCACCGTGGCAGCCGCCTGCATGTTTTCAGAGTTCATGGTCTGCCACTGCAGCCGCATAGCCGTCCATGGCCGCCGTAGGAGGCCTCCACTGTCGCCGTGTCGCCCTCCGTGAGAGCCCTCCACCGTCGCCACGTGGCCATCCACGGGAAGCCTCAACCGTTGTCGTGTGGTCGTCTGTGGCCACCGCGGGAGTCCTTTGCCGTTGTCGTGCGAACGTCCGCTGCCGGGAGCCCATCCACCGCCGTCGATGTTGCGGCAGCTGCCTGTGCGTCTTCGGAGTTCGGGGTCCGGCCGCTCCGCATGCCGCTGGAGGCCGACGGGATTGAAGGCTGCCGGCTGGGAGACCGGCACCTCTCGCCACTGCCTCTACAGTAATATTCCTTTCAGAGGATGAGAATAGAGTATGACGACTGCGGATAGCTCGAAGCCCCATGTGCCCAACCACGCTCTTCTATATAGGAGGCAACATTCAACAATAAGTGGAGGACAACATGTCAATCTGCACGTGTACCTGATGAGAGGTGCTCGGATTTAGGGCGTTCAACGAGGTTGTGAGCACGGTGGAAGAGAACAATTCTCCCTGTCTGAAGGGGGCGAATGCTGCCGGGATTAATCACCGTGGTTGCGTTCAACACTTAGTGTCTTTTTCAACACAAGTGGAATATCATCAAACGGGTTACCCGTACTCAAACCCGTTTAATGGTCTTTGTTAACGAGACGAGTTGATGCAAAAAGGAGCAGAGAGAGGAAAAACAAAGCGGAGAAACTGCGGTGGTGTAGCGTTCAACAATGAGTAGAGGACATCACGTTGATTTGTGCATGTAACTGATGAAAGGTGCTTAGATTTAGGGCGTTCACCAAAATTGTGAGCACAACAAGAGAGAAAAATTCTCTTGATAAATAAATAGTCGGTTCCCCGCGCAAGCAGCAAGCAGCAAGTGGAGCTCGCTCTTGCTGGAGAACCCGTCGGCCACCGGAAGCTCTAAATTAACCCTATAGACGGTTATAGAAGCGGTGGACGGAAAGAGATGATGAGGATGACATGATGTATTTAACAGGAGATGACCTTGATGCTCGCACGACCGGGAACTCCTGCCCTACCTTACGTCGACCTCCGCGTCGGTGCCGCTCATCTGGTGCCACCGAGCTCTATTCCTCCACCTTCCACCCACCCCTGAGCGCTCGAGTGATCAAGCTCCACCCTCATCTCATCCTCCCTGAGCCGTGAAGATGTAGTGCTACTGGGAGGAACATAAAAGCTAGATGAAGAAGATGACATATGGGGTCCAAGGGTCTAAGAGAGGGAGAGAAAGAGATGGTGTAGCAGGAGCATTTTGGGCTATACAAAAATATTATGGTTTGCTGGTGGGTCCAAAGAAATCAAAGACGTAGAATATGGCATGGTTTGAACTATTGGTGAATTGTAATAGCATATTTCCAAATAGACGAATTGTAATGGCATATCTTCCAAGCCGTCAAGTTGCAATTGCATATATCCAATTAACCCTTGATAAATAGACAAAAAACACGAGAACTCATTGTCTAAATTGGACTAGATTATTGTGTAGATAATTTGTTACCATTGGGATAAATGTAATTCTATCATTTAAACTCCAAACAACTCACGTAAATAGTGAAACGGAATGTATTCAATAAGCTCTACGTGTTCGTGGTCTCTAATTGTCCAATAAACTAATATATCAAAAGGTAAAATTTTACATTTTACGGAGTATTTGCCCAACCTTTAATTCTACAATTTCGAGAAAATATAAAAAATAATTTATCACCATATGTGAAACTCCGTGACTTAATTTTATATTATAAGACAATACAAAATTATAGTACTTGAATAAATACTAAAAACTATATTGTATATAAGGTGCTTTATTTTATCATGGATTCATGTTCTGTGCCATATAGAGTGATGATAAAAAAAATTCAGACCATATAGAAAAATAATGTCAATACATTTAGATAAATATATTATCATGTAAAAACCCATCAAGTTGTTAGTATAAAAAAGCTAGCTACCCGCGTTGTTTACGCGGGCCACCTTGCTAGTATGTAATGACTTCACATTCACTAGGTAAGTGCCCGTGCGTTGCTACGGGTATGATACATGAAGCAAAGATAAATATATCATAAGAAAATCAATTTTGACGGCTGTAGAGTCGCACCAAATTGCATAAAAGTCAGTACTTTTTTTTTCACAGTCTTAGAAAGTGGGCTACAAAATCGTGCTATAAAAATGAAAACATAGCAAATGGAAAAAAAATAAAGTAAGCATTGCAATGAATTAATTGCTAATGGGGAAATAAAATACATTCAGAGTTGGCCTCAAGTAAATCGTACGTGTTTTAGAGTAAATATATAGCAATGATTTTCAAAAGTTTTACAAAAAATGTACATAAACGTAAAAATTTTCAACTGTTTTCGGGATATTAAAAAAAATTTCAACTATTTTCAAAGTTTTACAAAAAAAGTACATAAACATAAATCGTTCAATGATTTGCATGGAGTTCTAAACTGATATTAAAAAAAGAAATGTTACATATCCATTTTCAATCATTTGACTCAGATGCTAATGTTTTCGGGCAGCAAGCATTTGTTACCTTAGGCTAGCAGAATACCTATTTTGCTTATTCACAGGTCCATATACACGTGCATGTATGAACACTTTGGCTCGAGTAAGTAACCAGGAAATGGATTATCAAATAATAAAATAATATGAATAGCTAAAGTAACTTGGAAATTAGCTCGAGTAACACTTTGGCTTGATGAACATGTAAATACAGTGGACAAAGATACCTGAAATATTTGTGGTGCTATTAGTCTCCAACATAAGTCCATAAATTCTGAATGAATGCATACTTTTAAAGGATCGACAAAAAATGATTGAATTTATAACATAGCCTTTTTTGAGTGGGTACAATTTAAGACGCACACAACCACTCACACCAACATATGCGTGCGCATGCATACACACGCTAAGAAGAGATTGGAGAGAAGCTCAAAAAAAAGAGAGAAGAGATTGGAGAGACTACTGCCCTCATTGTCTCATTGTGCGGGAAACGTGTATTGCCACGGAACGCGCATACGTGCGCGTACCCAGTACATTAAACATGAATAAATTCTGGAAATTTGTTCCCATCAGGATGGAATGTAGGATCTCACACATGCTCGTTTGCATGATACATAGCTCTTTAATAAGAGAAATTTGGCTAAAGAACACACTAACAGAATGAGCTACTCTGAATATTGAAGAAAGAAAATGAACTGGACATTGTAATGAAATAAGCTACTGCTACAGCAATTTTACAGAAAAGTATTCCTGGTGTAGTACACCATGATTATAAACAAAAAACTGCTAAAATCTGCTAAGTTCCAATAAATCTCTATGGCAGTACACATATTTTCCATATAGCCGAAAAATATTTAAGTCATATAGCTTTGCCTTGGGGAGTACGGGAGTCATTAGATTAAGAATTGATGGTTAGATATAGAGCCAAAGGGACAACGTGCCTTCAAGAAGCAAAGGCACTGGATCTCGGTCCAGCAGTGGTCACCGTCTTGGCCTCCTCCCTAGTGCTGCTCTTTGCTCTGGGTAAAAAAAATGCACAGGTGAGTATTTTGCCTTTCAAGAGTAAAAATAAGGGAGATTTTTCAGCAGCTAGTGGAGAGATCTTACATCTACTTATGCAGATTCATTGTTAGTTTGGACTGCCTTGACAAAGAGAAAAAAGTTAGTTTGATAGTATCCCGAACCTACTTGTGCCGAATTGCTAATTCATCATGTTCGGCGGCACCCCTTTATCCAAGATCATGGGCAGCACCTGCAGTAAAAGCAGCAACACACTCAAAACCCAACAGTGAATTTAAATATAAGACTGCTGTAACAATCTTGAAAAATACAAACCATAAATAATTACTCCAAAGAACATTAAAGTATAACAAGCACTAAGACTACTAAACTCCACTTAGATTGATCCAACTTTCAACACAGGTTATCCAAGACTGCTCTAAACATCTTATTGTGAGCACATGGGCAACATGAAATCCAGCAATCTATTTCTACCTGATGCAATGAATCCTCGCGGCTTATGACTTCTCCGACCCAAACTTGATAATTCACATTGCATGTTAGATATGAGTTTTGGCAGAACCAACTCCAGGCATTTGCATTTTCTGCACAAATTCAGAATGATCGGTAGCTATCTGCATTTTCAGAACCACAAGGAGCGGCATTTTCATAACTAACTGCATAATGGCCATTGTTTTACTTGATAAGCACCAAGAGTTAATGGTGCTAATTGTTTTTGATAACCACTAAGAATCAGCTGTGGCAATTGTTTTACTTTCTAAGCACTAAGTAAGTGCTACCCTACCAGTTAAACAGAAGTACTATCTGCATTTTCTTTGTTACTATAAAATTCAGAACCAAAAGGAGGACAGCTAACCAAAAAACAAATTTTTTGAAGCTCATGCTAAAGACACGTGACCAGTTTAGATGGCCAGTTAGTACACCTGCTACCTTGATGACAAGGCAGTGGGTGCACTTTCAGTAACACGCCTTTTCACCCAATGATTCATTGGCTTTTTCAGAAACTTCGGTCAATGATAGAGAAATGCATCAAACAGATTCTAGGAGTATGGTATTCAGAAATACATTTGTAAATTTCTGATTGTGCAATGGATGAAATATTAAGCGATGGCCGTAAATAAACAGAAGGGGAAATATGAATACAATCACTACAGTTTGCTCCTACACACATAACCAAAAGTGCACAAAATTTTGTTGAAGATGACCAATTGGCTAGCAATTAGTTCCAATTAGCAATGCCAAACCGACAAGCATGTGAGACAACCTGCAGCTCGTAATCCATCAAAATTGACAGCACTGGAATTTGTCAAAATTTAAGTCATTTTCATAAAGTACCAAGAAATTCGACCTGGAAGGTCGACCATGGAGGCGATTTTTATAATACGACAACTCATGGAGAGACATAGGGAGCAAAAGAAGGACTTGCACATGGTCTTTATTGACCTCGAGAAGGCATATGATAAAGTACCAAGAAATGTCATGTGGTGGGCTTTGGAGAAGCACAAAGTCCCAACTAAATACATTACCCTTATCAAGGATATGTAAGTAAAAGAGTTTGATCCACAAACCTGCACTTGGTCTACCTTGCGTACTTATGGAAGTTCACCGGTATGATTGCTTTGTCTATATTTCAACATCAGAAAGCTTCTAAAGTATTTACACGTATTACGTTACCTGAAGCTTTCTTCATTTTTTGTTTCCAAATCTGTGTTGAGATTTTTCTATTTCCTGTACAGCTCACGTGGCGGTCAATCAGTGACTCTTGTTGGTGAGACTTTAGTTGTGTTTGGCGGTGAAGGTCACGGTAGATCTCTTCTGAATGATCTGCACATTCTGGATCTTGAGACCATGACTTGGGATGAATTTGAGACCACGTAAGTCCTTTAGACCACGACTAAATTTTGGTTTCAGTTGATAAACTGACATTGGTAGTTGTTTTGGTAAAGATGATTGTATATTTGTGTTCTGGGACCCAACTGGGTAAGAATTCTCAGCCTTCCTGTTCAGGCTGAACTGGTTTCTTATATAATTGGAGACCCAAACATGAAGTGATGGGATAATGCTACTGCATAATTCACTTGCAGTTGGTAACTACATTTTGGTCTAGGACATGAATGAAACTTGTATTATACTTGCTCTGTTCTGAAGCTCAGGTTCAATATCTGACAGTTAAAATTATGCTTTTGCTCTCCAGAGGCACTCCCCCTTCTCCAAGGTCAGAGCATGCTGCCGCTTGCTTTGCAGAGCGTTATCTTCTGATATTTGGTGGGGGGTCTCACTCTACATGTTTCGGTGACCTACATCTCCTAGACACTCAGACAGTGAGAATCAATTCTTTTCTCTAAGGTTATTATGTAATCCTTTCGGAAGTCCAAAGTAATCACTTGGTTGTTACAGATGGAATGGTCAAGACCAGAGCAACAAGGGGTTACTCCAGAACCAAGAGCA
The DNA here is from genome assembly GCA_900205405.1 of Echinochloa crus-galli. Taxonomy (NCBI): domain Eukaryota; kingdom Viridiplantae; phylum Streptophyta; class Magnoliopsida; order Poales; family Poaceae; genus Echinochloa; species Echinochloa crus-galli. Next base: position 2,277,166 of record OAMR01000103.1, read on the forward strand.
GGGCATGCAGGTGTAACTATTGGAGAACATTGGTTTCTTACTGGCGGAGGAAATAGTAGGAAAGGTTAAAATAGTCTTTATACTATTTTATCACTATTAGTGTGCCTGAGCCGTGATCTTTGCTTTCTTTTCTGCTTTGCTCTAACTCTTTTTCTGTTTTTTTTTTGACCTTTTGGGTTTCACCTCTAGCCTACCCCAACTAGCTTGGGACAAAAGGCTATGTTGTTGTTGTTGTTGTAAGTCATTTTCATAAAAATCACACAACTGCAGTTTCACCAAGCACCCACCAGAAGGATCAGGTTTGTTCCAATGAAAATAAGTTAGTCATTCATTGTCCTCAAAGACCAATTGATAATTTATCTTATCTTATCATGAAAGAACTTTTACCTTAAGCCTTAGATATTTATGAACCTGGAACGTTGAAACTGGACACGAATTAATCTTAATATCCCTGTAACAACAAACAAAGCTATAATATTGGAAAAGACATCCCTAACAAATTCCTATAGTAACAATTTATTTACATTTCTAGAGAAAGAAATGATAGTGTAAAAACTATAACAAGTACAAACAAGAACTTAAGCAGCAGAATGGTAGTCCTAAAGAACCAAAAGTGGTAACTGAATATTGGAAGTAGTAGTATGTCTAAAATTGGATTTTGTTTGGCCTCAATCCTGGTTCATGCAGAATATTCAGTTGCTCCTGAATCTAAATAAATTGACTATTTTCTTTATGAAATTAAAATCAATCAAACCAGTTGAAGTGAAGCTCGAGATTTCAAACTGTATGTGTAGAGTTATATATCAAGTTTGAAAATTTTGCTACTACAAGTTATAACAGGATTCATATTAGCAACCATCAAATTATGGTGATTGTACGGTGTGCTTAACGTCACTTTGCATCACCAGCCCTTGCACAACACCATATTTTTACGCAATAAAAAATCTGATAGCTTTTCTATGCATTTTGTTTTGTTGCTATGCATCTCCAATTTCAGCGGCACAAATAAAATCCCATTGATACAGGCGGGCATATTTTTGTCCATCTAAATCAGAGTCCACGTAGACACAAATCAATCGTGCCACAGATCAATGGAGGGCAGCCAGAACACTTACCTGCAGCAGGTCAATGTGCCACTGAAACGCAGTAGGCGGACGACCAGCCCTAGAGGAAGCCCACATGTGCTGAACGCAAAAATTTCCATGGTCACGCAGAGAAAAAAGAACATGGATTTGGATTTGGTTTGACTAACCTGGTGAATCATTAATGCCCAATGTTGCCGTCTGCATTGCCCATGGAGAGGCAAACCTAAACGGACCGTGTGTGTTCTTAAATCCCGCCGCCGTCCAGTGGAAATTGGAGGCCGGCCATCGATGGTCCCCATCTCAGCCCCCTCCTAACCTCCTCATACTGCTCCCATTTCTACTGCTCAAATTTCTGGGGCTGGGCCAGAATTTTGCTAAAGGCGAGCAGTCCCCACCAGCCTGCTTAGCGAGAAGTGAATCCAGCTCCATCCAAACATGCCGTAGAATCACTCACTTCTTTAACCTTGGGCACATCCAAACACGCCGCAGCATCACTCGTTAGCTCTGGATCAGCATCATTTTCTTCGATAGTAGTATTTGACCTAAAATCCAGAGTGATGAAAAGTAGAGATAATCAATTTTCTCTGAAATCATGTATGTGAAAGGGGATTGGGGTCAAATCATTACGATTTAATTGAAATTCCTGAAAACCTCACAGAAACAACTAAATTGCATACTTCTTCAGAACCTCCAGCTTACGAAGGCGGATCTTCTCTGCTCAAATCCATCGTTATTGTTACTACCTTACTGGCTCCTGCTCCTGTTCCCGCCTTGCGTTGGTTGTCCGCTAGCTTTGGCCAACGGCCACTAGGTGCCTTGTTGAGCTTGAATTCCATGCATGTACAAATGTACAATGCCACGACCGTAACATTGCTTTTTTACACTAACCGTGGAGATCAAAACCTCGCTCACTCCCATCCCTCGGCGCCGCTCGCGCACCAGCCGAAGTTGAGGCTGGAGGCGTGCTCATCGGAGAAGAAGCTGGCCGCGCCGTCGTTGCCGATCACGTCCGAGCTGGCGAGCCATTCCTCCGTGAAGCCATAGCCACCGCCGGTCTTGAACGACGAGTCGCACGGGTAGATCGGCCCCTGCGGCCACTTGGTCTCGAGCATGGGGAGAGACGTGCAGCAGCCTGCCGCCGCCGCCGCCGACGTGTCCAGGAACGACGCACCGAACCCGCCGAAGGCCGGCTGCTCGAACGCCGCGCCGGAGTAGGGCGACGCCTCGACGTCGTTGAACACCACGCTTGAGTCGCTGTCCGAGGAGCCGTCCTGCTTGCAGACCGCCACGCTACCGGCCGTCGCCTGGCGGCGCTCCTCCGCCGCGTCATTGGAGGCCGCCTCTAGCTTCACCGCCGCCGCCTCCGGCCTGGACAGCTTCTGCATCAGCTCCCGTATCTCGGCGGCGAGGGCGTCCTTGTCGCGGCGGAGCGCGTCGCAGTCGGTGCGGAGGGCGTCGTGGCGGGCGCGCAAGGCGGCGAAGTCACGCTCGAGTGCCTCGGCCGTCCATTGGCGGAGGTGGCGGCGGCGGCGGACCTCGGTGGTCTACGCGATGGCGGCGGCGGAGGGAGAGGAGGCGGCGCGGGGGAGTGGTTTTGCTAGGGTTGGGCGTAGGCGTGGGGGGAGGCGCGCGGGGGCGTCGAGGGAAGGTGAGGCGCGGAGGCGCCGCCGGGTCATGCTGAGGAGGTGGGCATGGCTGGATTCGTGGGAGGGGGGAGCGCTGGAGGAAATCCCGGCGTGGCGGAGGGAGGGAGGCGTCGGATATATTTTTGACGGACGAAATCATCGCACGCAGGCAGACCGAGGGGCAGACCGAAGGAATGCACGGACGCGGTTCCCCAGGGCATTCTTATTAGGAGTAAATAATATAAAGATTCAATCAATAAAATCATTTGTTCCTTTACGCTCCATTCTAGTTTCTACTTTCAGTCTGCCGGTCCAAGATGCTGGCGGTCGGTACTTGGATTGACGTGATTATCCACGTCAGCGGTCGGTACAGCTTGATTTGGAGGACTTGTACTTGACAACATCTCTAAGCATTTGGATTGACCGGTTGCCGCCGCGGATGGCAATCAGACGGCTCATAATTTTGTATAAACTGGTATAAGTTTCAGTAAGTACTACGTACTAACAATTGAATTTCACATCCTTTTCTCTGATGCACCAAAGCAATCGATCAGGTAGCATTCACGTACTACTCCCCGCTCGATTACAATGTTACAATTGAAAAGGGGCGGCGGCGGCGGACCTCGGTGGTCTACGCGATGGCGGCGGCGGAGGGAGAGGAGGCGGCGCGGGGGAGTGGTTTTGCTAGGGTTGGGCGTAGGCGTGGGGGGAGGCGCGCGGGGGCGTCGAGGGAAGGTGAGGCGCGGAGGCGCCGCCGGGTCATGCTGAGGAGGTGGGCATGGCTGGATTCGTGGGAGGGGGGAGCGCTGGAGGAAATCCCGGCGTGGCGGAGGGAGGGAGGCGTCGGATATATTTTTTACGGACGAAATCATCGCACGCAGGCAGACCGAGGGGCAGACCGAAGGAATGCACGGACGCGGTTCCCCAGGGCATTCTTATTAGGAGTAAATAATATAAAGATTCAATCAATAAAATCATTTGTTCCTTTACGCTCCATTCTAGTTTCTACTTTCAGTCTGCCGGTCCAAGATGCTGGCGGTCGGTACTTGGATTGACGTGATTATCCACGTCAGCGGTCGGTACAGCTTGATTTGGAGGACTTGTACTTGACAACATCTCTAAGCATTTGGATTGACCGGTTGCCGCCGCGGATGGCAATCAGACGGCTCATAATTTTGTATAAACTGGTATAAGTTTCAGTAAGTACTACGTACTAACAATTGAATTTCACATCCTTTTCTCTGATGCACCAAAGCAATCGATCAGGTAGCATTCACGTACTACTCCCCGCTCGATTACAATGTTACAATTGAAAAGGAGAAGAATAAGGCGAAACTGATTATGAGACACAAATCATACACAACTACACAAGTTCGAAACCAAGAAGATCATGCCGAGAGCTCAACATCCGGCAAGCTGCAGCCCGTCGCCAGCGTCGATCTCGTCGATCATCCTGACCACGTCCTGCACCTTGGGCCGCCTGTCGGGCTCGACGGCGGCGCAGAGCAGCGCGACCTCCGTGAGCCGCAGCATCTCCCCGTGGTGGCCCCGGTCGGCCACGATCTCCACGTCGAGGATGTCCGTGGACCACTCGTGGCTGAGCGCCAGCCGCGCCCACTCCGCCAGGTCGCCGTCCTCCTCCACGGGCACCTTCCCGGTCACCAGCTCCAGCAGCACCAGCCCGAGGCAGTACACGTCGGCGCGCGACGACAGCCGCCGCCCGCCGCCGCCGCCGCCGCGCGCGAACTCCGGGCACTTGGCCGCCGCCAGCCGGCAGTGCGCGTGGGCCGGGAGCAGCGGGTGGAACCCGTGGTCCGTCAGCTTCGCCACCGCCCGCTTATCCGGCTGCTGCTGCTGCTGCTGCTGCTGCCGCCTGGCCTTGCCGGCCGCCGCCACCGAGAAGGAGACGAGCACGTTGGAGGACTTGAGGTTGCCGTGCGGCGGCCGGTGGAAGTACGGCAGCGACTGGTGCAGGTACGCCAGCCCGCGCGCCGCGTCGCGCGCGATCGACAGCCTCGTCGGCCACGGCAGCGGCGTCCTCCCCTCGCCCCTGTTCCCTGCGCACGCGCGAGCAGAGCAGAACACCAAGGGTTGTCATCGCGGCCATGGCGTCGCGTACGGACGGAGCGGACGGAGGCGGACGCACCGTGGAGGAGCTGGAAGAGGCTGCAGCCGGGGACGTGCTCGTACACGGCGAGCTTCTCCTCCTTGGAGAAGAAGCAGGCGGCGAGGCCGACGACGTTCTCGTGCCGGAGCTTGCCCAGGAGCTGCATGGTGTGGCTGAAGTCCCTGCGCGACACGTGCGACATGTTGCGCAGCCGCTTCACGACGACGACGTGGCCAGCCTCCAGGGTCACCCGGTAGGTGATACCCAGCCGGCCCTTGCCGAGCATCTCCGCCGTGGACCGGAACAGCTCGTCGAGGTCGAATCTCGCCCTGTCGTCGTCGAGGAAGAACTGCAGCTCGGATCCCTTGCCGGAGGAGCCCGTGCTCCGGCTGCCGCTCCCCCGGCCCTGCTCCGCCTCCGCCGCCTTGTCCTTGATGTCCCCTGCTCCTGTCACTTTTGCATTGCGATTGTACAAAACACGAGTCTCTGTCAGGAACAAGAACCTCGCCGCGGAGGAAACATAAGTGTTAGCGACTGAACTGAGTTATTGTCACCTGCGGCGGCGGCACGGCCGCCGAGACGGACCTCCCGGCTCTTCTTCTTGTGGTGCAAGAAGATGAGCACGGCCGCGAATGGCACCAGCGCGGCGATGAGGCAGATCGCCACGACGCTCCAGGCCGCCAGCCTGAACCCCACGGGCCTCCGCGCCGCCGCCCGATCCCCGCGACCCGCCGGCCTCACGTCCGGATCGTCGCTGCCGCCTCGAGCGGCCGGATCACCGGACGGCAGCGGCGGGCGAAAACCAAAAAACCGAACCGAATTTGTGATTTGCAGACTTAATTTGTGATTTGAACTTTGAACTCATGTAACTGTGTGCTGTGATTTGTGAGAAACTAAACCTGTGAACTTGTGACGTGCATGTGCTGTATGTTTGAAATATTTGAATAATATTTTTGTGAACTCATGTATAAATCTATGATTGTCTGTTCTCTGTTAGACTGATTTTTATAATGGTCGGTTTTGTTCGGTTTAACCGAAAAACCGAACCGAAAAAACCGAAACCGAACAGGTCGGTTTTTGGTTTTCTGTAGAACCGATCGGTTGCCGCTGATCGAAAAACCAAAATTTTTATGAACCGAACAACCGAACCGAATTGTCGGTTTAAACCGAATGCCCAGGGCTA
>OAMR01000103.1:2283381-2341688 GCA_900205405.1 Echinochloa crus-galli
ACTGAACTGCAGAGTTGTTGTCACCTGCGGCGGCGGCACGGCCGCCGAGACGGACCTCCCGGCTCTTCTTCCTGTGGTGCAGGAAGATGAGCACGGCCGCGAACGGCACCAGCGCGGCGATGAGGCAGATCGCCACGACGCTCCACGCCGCCAGCCTGAACCCCATGGGCCTCCGCGCCGCCCGATCCCCGCGACCCGCCGGCCTCACGCCCGGAACGTCGCCGCCGCCTCGAGCGGCCGGATCACCGGACGGCAGCGGCGGCGCCTCCCGGCACTCGGCGTTCACGGCCTCGCCGCAGAGCTGGTCGGTTTTGTTCGGTTTAACCGAAAATCGAACCGAAAAAACCGAAACCGAACAGGTCGGTTTTGGGTTTTCTGTAGAACCGATCGGTTGTTGCTGATCGAAAAACCGAAATTTTTATGAACCGAACAGGTCAGCTCGCGGCTCGCTTTGTTTTTTTAGAGCATCGCGGCGGGCTTCGGTGGACCCTGGGGAGCGAAGATGGGCCTGCTCCCGATGGGCCTCTACTGCCACGCGTCCCCGGCGTCCTGGGCGGTGTCGCACCAGGGGCACGGTGCGGCACCGCCGCAGAGAATTTTCGTCCGGCTACTATGACCCCAATAGGCCAATACAGCGGAGTTGGAGACAATTTACCGTTTGAGGAAACACATCAAAGGAAAGAAGTTCGTTCCAGTTTTGTTCCAAGAAAGCTTGATCAATCCACGTGACCCAGTGCTTTAAGCTATATCTTTTCGCTTTACCCAGTTTAGCCAATTTGGATGAAATTAATACTGTTGACAGCATTAACAGTAATGGGATAATTTGTTCGGGATTAGTCGTCTAAGCTAGTAAGTAGTACAATTGTAGTCCAGGATATAGCGTGACGCATGTAATTAGAACCGCGTACGTGGCCTGTTCCTGCCCTTGTGAACCAATAATATAACTGAAAGGATAGCACAAATGACCATATGCTACTGAATACGTAGGAGCTAATGACAATTGGCTGCAACGCACTAATGATTTTCCTCTATTGACTAGGAAAATCAGAAATAACACCGCACATCTGTCCCTAGCTGTAAAAGAAATAAAAAAAAAGCTGAGCAAATATGTTGTACATGCTTTCACAGAGTAGAGTGAAACACAAATGAGATATTCTTAGTATAGTAAGTAAAGCATAAAAAAAAAGCTAAGCACACATGTCGTATGCTTTCACTGAGCAGCAATCCTTCTCCTAGAGTGAAACACAAAGGAAACATTCCAGTAAGTAAAGGCATCATATATCAAATTCCTCTCAAATAAGCTGAGCTAACCACACATGCCGCATGGTTTGTAGTAGAGATGTATAATAAGCTGAGCTAACCACACATGCCGCATGGTTTGTAGTAGAGATGTATAAGCACAGGGGCGGAGCCAGAAATGAGTTAGGACCCGGGCTAACTCATTGCAAAGCTTCAAATGCCGCATGGTTTGTAGTAGAGATGTATAAGCACAGGGGCGGAGCCAGAAATGAGTTAGGACCCGGGCTAACTCATTGCAAAGCTTCAAATGTGTCTAAAACTCTCTAGTAATTAACAGAATTTCTGCATAAACTTAAGTAAGTCTATATAGGAATTTAGGCTACCAACCAGGGCTGCAGCACGGGCAGCCCGGGTCGTGGCTCCGCCACTGTATAAGCATGTAGTAGTAACTGATCATGACCAGATTTTGGTAAGGGCTAACCACGCTTGCCGCGTGGTGACCACCATGTCCGGGACCCGGCTTATGAAGACTTTGGATCTAACTTGGGTAAGCCGTATGGTAGACTTGAAACAACTCCAGTACATTTTGCTCTGAGAAGTTACCGTCTCCTTGGAGACTTGGGACGGCTGGCTTTTAGCCCGAGGCCCTTGAAATAAGGAACGGACACGGCCGGCCCATGACACGAAGATGAGTGAGCGTCCGGCCAGCCGGAGCCCCGGGCCCAAGCCCGCGCGCCATTCGGTGGTCGTCATGCATATGGCTGGCTCGATCGTATTCTAGGGCAGCTTTATATGCGAACGGTCCGAACGTCCGTGTGCCCACCGGCCATATATGCATGGGCGGAGTCGATCTGTGTACGTCTCGCACTCGGTCTAGATAGCACGCGCATGTACGCCGATGATTTCCACGCGCGCACGGCCTCGTGCGCTCGCACTGTCTCCGCGTGCCGCGCACGCAAGCAAGACACGATCGCCATGATGACACGCGATGTCTCCGACTCCGATCCACCACGCTCCTCCATCGCCCCGCAGATCTAACAAGATAGTGATGGTGATGTAGTACGTGACCGCCTAGGAATGCAAGTGGGTACCCAATGGGTTTTTTGGGTCAGTCATCTTAGTTCATTTTACCTTCCAAATTAATTACAAGAAATGCCATTCTAGTTCATTTTTTTAAGTTTTGGATCATCCAATGACCTAAAAACATAAATAGTTGCATCCTATGACCGCCGCATGCAGCTAGCGTGAGTGGTTTAGTGCCATACCGAGAGCATGGAGCGGAGATCGCGGGGTTAACAACCTGCCGCGGCGGTCATGGTTCGCCGGGCTCGTGGCGGTGCCCACTCATCCCTAGCTCTCTTGGGGGGCAAAGGTGCTGGCTCGGCTGGGGACGCGCATCTGGTGGACTGGATCCGACATCTTCGGCTCACTGCAGGGGTGCGCTCGGTGTGACGGTCTCGATCGTAAATCCGGGTGTGTTCGCTGTACGCGGAAGGTGGCTCCCTCCGTCCCGTGCTCGCTCTCAACCGAACCACCACCTTTTGCTAGTTTATTAGTTTGCTGCCATCGCTACAGGTTACCGAGATTTTTATACATTGACCATGAACGAAACCGAGGGACTTCGGTAAAATGATCATGTTACATTAGGTTCCGATAAAACGACAACGAATCCATCGTCTCATACGGTTGAATGACTAAATTAGAGTTTTACAATTTTGATAATCTCTTTTTACCTTTTTCTCCACTAAAACGGACCAAACTGCCCTCGAATCAAACGCATCGTATGTATACGACGAACTCCGGACGTGTAAAAAGAAAAAGAAAAAACTCCCGACGTCGCCGCTCGGTCTCTCCGCGACGCCGCCAGCTCCCACCGCGACGGCCGCCCCTAGCGCTAGCGCAAGATGAAGCTTGCCGCAGCGGCAGTCATCGCTTCCCTCCTCCTGGCCGTAGCCGGCACGGCCGCCGCCGGCGCCGCCGTCACGTTCCGCGTGACAAACGCCGCGGCGACGACCCCCGGCGGGCAGCGCTTCGACCGGGACTACGGCGTGGGCTACGCGGCGCGGGTCCTCTCCGACGCCTCCTCCTTCACCTGGGCAGTCTTCAACCAGACGAGCCCCGCCGACCGCCGCCCCGTCGACAGCGTCACCCTCGTCGTTAACACCACGGACGGCACCGTCGCCTACACCGACGGCAGCACCATCGTGCTCGACGCCGGCTACGTCAACAACTACACCGGCGACGTCTTGGCCGAGGTGTACACAATTACCAGCAGCGTCGCATTCGCACCCGTACGTCCATGGCCAGCTTGGTCTCTTGTTATTCTGACACATGCTTCGTTTCGTGTGTGCTGTGCTTGGCGCAGGTGACGGGGGTTCTGTACCACGAGACGGTGCACGTGTGGCAGTGGGGGCTGCAGGACTACGACGCGCACTGGTGGGTCTTCGAGGGGATCGCTGACTTCGTGCGGCTGCGGGCAGGGTACGCGCCGGCGCACTGGGTGCAGCCGGGGCAGGGGAGCAGCTGGGACAAGGGCTACGACGTCACGGCGAGGTTCTTCGACTACTGCGACTCGCTCAGGCCGGGGTTCGTCGCGGCGCTCAACGCCAAGCTCAAGGACGGCTACAGCGACGACTACTTCGGGCAGATCTGGGCAAGGGCGTGCAAGAGCTGTGGCTGGAGTACAAGGCCAAGTACGGCCAGTAGTACGTGACCCCAAGATGATCGACTCGACTCGATGGAGTGACCATGCGATGTTGCTTACTTAGCTCTTACTACGAGGGGTTTACTTTGTTATACAATTTGACGGCGTGATGGATAAATAACAGAGATCTTATACGATTATACATAGAGCTGAGTGACTTTGGTTATGACTTGTTAAACATATGAGCTTTCTTCCTTGAAAAAAAAATATATGCTTCATATAACCGTTGTGTTACTTTCTTACTAAATCTTATACATTGATCTTAATTATGTTGGCTGAGGTGATGGGTAAACATTGGAGAGCCAATGGTCATGTGACGATTAGAACTTTGTTGTGTCTAAATAAATGTGTTTGGCCATTGATCTTAAACCCTAATAAATTTTGAGTTTTGAATTGGAGTGTTTCAATGGTGAAACGTATAAGGTTACTGTGATCTATAAAATGTGTGGCTTTGCCCATCGTCAGAACATACAGGGACTCTGTAGATCAATGGTGAAACGTATAATTTTCTTGGTGGTAAGACATACAGAGTCTGATAAGTTGTGATAGCACCAAATCTTAATGCAACAGGTAAAATTTAGTTAACTGGTCAATCCCATCTTAAACTGATCTGAACACTATAAAAGTGCAGATGTTAAGGTAGGGGTCCAGAGCACGCAATTTTTTCAGAAATAAGCTCAAACGGCGTAAAGTAACACAAGGATAACGAGACTGTATATTACGAACAACCAAAATTATATTTTCAAGAACCAACAATCAGATATAATACAACAGCACATTATTGAGAAACAATGTGCAAATAGGATGGTAATTGGTGACATTTTGGACACCGGCACAGATTTAATCGGATGACATAACAGAATGGCGGTCGCAAAACTTGCTAAGCGTTTAACAACCTGTACATTCTTGTTATCAGCCAAGGTCAGTAGCTCTGTTTACACATTATCAGGCCAAAATTCCCTAAAGAAAGCCATCTCGAATTCCTTCTCTTGAAACTTTGAGGGAGAATCTTGGACTTGCCAATGCGAAATTCTCCATGGCAGAATGCTAGGTGGAGCCCCACTGGATGAAGCAGCACCCCAAATGGTCCAAATGATGTTCAACCAAACCTCTTTGATTTTTTTGGCTATGGACAGCCTGATATGGGATCCCCTCCACAAGAAGAACATGTACAAAATGCTGATATGGAAGGACAGAACAATGGGATGCAGCAAAATAATCCCCCAGCAGCAAACTGGGGCTTATGGCCAAATGGGCCACAAGGAGCAGTAGTCCCAATTCTCAATGACATGGTGGCCCAGCCCATTCCTGGTGAGTCCTTCCTTGAGTTTAATTATCTGATTCAACCTTTGGACAACAATGACATGGACCTTAATCAGGAACCTGAGGATGCTGAAATAGATGGAATCTAAGCTCTGCTACAGGCAGATGAGGCATTAATAAATGAAGGAAATATGCAGGCTGCAAATGAGGAAGTCATTCAGGTTGAGGGTGAGATAAAGCATTTGCACCCAGTGGAGCAGCAGTTTCCTGAATATATCATTGACGGCAGCACCTCAGAAGAGTCAGCAGAAAGTGATGGTAACCACCAGCCTTTTGATCTGAACAATGAAGTAGAAGTCTTCTTGCCAATGGATAATGATGGGTCTCTTGCCTTCCTTCCTGAGGAGGTCCAAATTGAGGATCTCATGGAGGAGATGGTAGGCAATGGAAATCATAACATCAATGAAGAAATCCCACAAGTAGAACTGCAGATAGAAGAACACATGATGGAAAACCAGCAACCTGAACCTCAACAGGAGCATATGCACCTTGGGTTTGTGAATATGATAGAGTCAGCTGCTGATCCAGCCTTCAGGGACTTCATGGAGAAGAAAGGTGCAGAAAGAGCATTTGCAACATGTGAATCCATCAGACTATGGGCCAAGAACTTCTCACCTGTAGTGGGTTCATCCACAGTCAATGTGCCAGAAAGCTGGACTCCTTTCTTCACTTCTTTCCTGCTCAACCCTACAAACTATGAATGGGAAAAATTGTTCCTCATGTCATCTGCAATGGACTTCTTTTCCACCTCCCTAGAGAACACACGCCCATTCTCTATACCAGCAAAATGTCCAATAGCTGAGCCACTAGCAAGCTGCATGATAGGACCTGTGGACTTTGACCATCTGGAGCCAGGATCTCCTTCAACTCCTGATATGGGGATCAAGCAGAAGGTTAATAAGGGGAAAGCAATTGCTGTAGAGGAGGCTAGAGTCTCACCATCCACTGGACCATGGTCCAAGACTCTCTTAGCAAAGCTGAAAAATTAGTCCTATCAGAGGAAGATCCAACATTAAGAAGGAGCATAAGGAAGAAACAACAAAATAAATGTTTCAAGCATACCTCTTGTTTGGACAAAAATTGCGTTGGATGCCAGGTCCCTGCACCACAGCTATCACCTTTAGAAATTAGAAATTTGGGAGCTTCTTTTTGTAAGATGGATCCAACACAGCTCACTCTGGAAAAGCTACACAACAAATCGAACCCAATAGGTCCAGGCAAAAAAGTGGTTAAGAAGACTACCCCTGAAGACAAAAGTAAAGGTTCCAGCCCCCGGTGGGAGGAAGCCATTAATTAAGAAGCAACTTCATGATAAGGATGATGCAAATGAAGCCAAGCCAAACAAGAAAAAGCCCAAGAAGTAGTCTTTATTTAGGTTGTTCTTTTGTTGCAGGGGCAGGGTCCTCTCTTTTTAGTGTTGTTCTTCTTTTTGAGTGGCTCAGGACTATCCTTAATGTTGGTTTTGGTGTCTGGTTTGTACTTTCACTCTATTTCCCTGTCATGGTTTGGCTTATCTGGACTGGTCTTCTATCCCAGTCTTTTTCCCCGGATCTTTTTACCTGCACTTTAAGTGGAATGTTCAGAGAATCTTTAAACTTCATCATATTTACTCTTACCAAGTGTGGAGTAAGTTCGAGAAATCTTAATCTTCTATGGACCATAACCACCAAAACTCATCAAGAAAGGATTGAAAATCATGTGCTAGAATATCAGGGGACTAAATTCAGAAACCAAATGGGACTCCATCAAAGATAAACTGAAAGAAAGCCAATGTGACATCCTTTGTTTGCACAGAAACAAAAAGAGAAGTTTTGGATGATCAGTTCATCAGAAAGTTCTGTCCCCCAGGTTTCGAGTCATTTGAGTATTTGCCTTCTGTTGGTGCCTCTGGTGGAGTAGTTACCATCTGGAAATCGTCAGTGTTTGATGGGCACCTAGTCTTCCAGAATGAATATGCCATCTCAGTTGAGCTCAAATCTAGGCATAATAGCAGTGAATAGATTTTGACTAATGTCTATGGACCTTGCACCCCTGATGTAAAAAAAGTTTCACAGAATGGCTCAAGAATATACAGATGCATGTAGAAATGGAACGGCTCATCTTAGGAGACCTTTGGCTCTTCTTTGTGGAGTAGAAAACATTCCATAGATTGGTCTACTTTATTCAAACAAGGAAGTGGAGTATTTTGTTGAAGCTAGTTTAGTTTGGGTTATCAGATATTTTTAATCGATGGATTTTAAAATTTCAGCGTACATCTGAATCAGACGAACTTGCAGAGAAAACCAACCTATGCCTAAAACAGTGTCCCTCTCCACATTGGCAGTAGCATTCCATTAAAGAGAAGGAAGACGGGAAAAACTCGTGGCCACGTGAGAATACTTCCACAAATGCTTGCCTGCACAGTGCAGACACCTCGTTGGGCAGTCTCTGAATCCGACTCGATCAGAAAAGGGACCAGTCGTGAGGTACTGTAACTCCAGTGCGCAAATACAATGACAGCCTGCGTGCGCCGCCTCCCGCATCTCGTGTCCGACCAGCTGGCCGGTTGAGGATTACGCACATGATGTGGAGCCATGACGCGACCGGGCGGTCCGAACGCCCGACACGCCGGCCACGCATGGAGTCCGTGTACGTCTCGTATACGGTCTAGCTAGCTAGCAGCACGCGTACGCGCGCTGCGCGCAGATGATGAATACTACTACGCGCGGCCGCTCTACTGTTTCCGCGCGTACCGCGTACGCTAAGACACCACGTGACACACGCGTCGTCTACATAAGTACATAACATGGAGCGTGAGTGGTTTAGTGCCATACCGAGAGCATGGAGCGGAGATCGCGGGGTTAACAACCTGCCGCGGCGGTCATGGTTCGCCGGGCTCGTGGCGGTGCCCACTCATCCCTAGCTCTCTTGGGGGGCAAAGGTGCTGGCTCGGCTGGGGACGCGCATCTGGTGGACTGGATCCGACATCTTCGGCTCACTGCAGGGGTGCGCTCGGTGTGACGGTCTCGATCGTAAATCCGGGTGTGTTCGCTGTACGCGGAAGGTGGCTCCCTCCGTCCCGTGCTCGCTCTCAACCGAACCACCACCTTTTGCTAGTTTATTAGTTTGCTGCCATCGCTACAGGTTACCGAGATTTTTATACATTGACCATGAACGAAACCGAGGGACTTCGGTAAAATGATCATGTTACATTAGGTTCCGATAAAACGACAACGAATCCATCGTCTCATACGGTTGAATGACTAAATTAGAGTTTTACAATTTTGATAATCTCTTTTTACCTTTTTCTCCACTAAAACGGACCAAACTGCCCTCGAATCAAACGCATCGTATGTATACGACGAACTCCGGACGTGTAAAAAGAAAAAGAAAAAACTCCCGACGTCGCCGCTCGGTCTCTCCGCGACGCCGCCAGCTCCCACCGCGACGGCCGCCCCTAGCGCTAGCGCAAGATGAAGCTTGCCGCAGCGGCAGTCATCGCTTCCCTCCTCCTGGCCGTAGCCGGCACGGCCGCCGCCGGCGCCGCCGTCACGTTCCGCGTGACAAACGCCGCGGCGACGACCCCCGGCGGGCAGCGCTTCGACCGGGACTACGGCGTGGGCTACGCGGCGCGGGTCCTCTCCGACGCCTCCTCCTTCACCTGGGCAGTCTTCAACCAGACGAGCCCCGCCGACCGCCGCCCCGTCGACAGCGTCACCCTCGTCGTTAACACCACGGACGGCACCGTCGCCTACACCGACGGCAGCACCATCGTGCTCGACGCCGGCTACGTCAACAACTACACCGGCGACGTCTTGGCCGAGGTGTACACAATTACCAGCAGCGTCGCATTCGCACCCGTACGTCCATGGCCAGCTTGGTCTCTTGTTATTCTGACACATGCTTCGTTTCGTGTGTGCTGTGCTTGGCGCAGGTGACGGGGGTTCTGTACCACGAGACGGTGCACGTGTGGCAGTGGGGGCTGCAGGACTACGACGCGCACTGGTGGGTCTTCGAGGGGATCGCTGACTTCGTGCGGCTGCGGGCAGGGTACGCGCCGGCGCACTGGGTGCAGCCGGGGCAGGGGAGCAGCTGGGACAAGGGCTACGACGTCACGGCGAGGTTCTTCGACTACTGCGACTCGCTCAGGCCGGGGTTCGTCGCGGCGCTCAACGCCAAGCTCAAGGACGGCTACAGCGACGACTACTTCGGGCAGATCCTGGGCAAGGGCGTGCAAGAGCTGTGGCTGGAGTACAAGGCCAAGTACGGCCAGTAGTACGTGACCCCAAGATGATCGACTCGACTCGATGGAGTGACCATGCGATGTTGCTTACTTAGCTCTTACTACGAGGGGTTTACTTTGTTATACAATTTGACGGCGTGATGGATAAATAACAGAGATCTTATACGATTATACATAGAGCTGAGTGACTTTGGTTATGACTTGTTAAACATATGAGCTTTCTTCCTTGAAAAAAAAATATATGCTTCATATAACCGTTGTGTTACTTTCTTACTAAATCTTATACATTGATCTTAATTATGTTGGCTGAGGTGATGGGTAAACATTGGAGAGCCAATGGTCATGTGACGATTAGAACTTTGTTGTGTCTAAATAAATGTGTTTGGCCATTGATCTTAAACCCTAATAAATTTTGAGTTTTGAATTGGAGTGTTTCAATGGTGAAACGTATAAGGTTACTGTGATCTATAAAATGTGTGGCTTTGCCCATCGTCAGAACATACAGGGACTCTGTAGATCAATGGTGAAACGTATAATTTTCTTGGTGGTAAGACATACAGAGTCTGATAAGTTGTGATAGCACCAAATCTTAATGCAACAGGTAAAATTTAGTTAACTGGTCAATCCCATCTTAAACTGATCTGAACACTATAAAAGTGCAGATGTTAAGGTAGGGGTCCAGAGCACGCAATTTTTTCAGAAATAAGCTCAAACGGCGTAAAGTAACACAAGGATAACGAGACTGTATATTACGAACAACCAAAATTATATTTTCAAGAACCAACAATCAGATATAATACAACAGCACATTATTGAGAAACAATGTGCAAATAGGATGGTAATTGGTGACATTTTGGACACCGGCACAGATTTAATCGGATGACATAACAGAATGGCGGTCGCAAAACTTGCTAAGCGTTTAACAACCTGTACATTCTTGTTATCAGCCAAGGTCAGTAGCTCTGTTTACACATTATCAGGCCAAAATTCCCTAAAGAAAGCCATCTCGAATTCCTTCTCTTGCAATCGCTTCTCCTCTTCTTGCATCTTTCTTATCCTCTTTGCAGCTAGCTTTGCTCGTTTCTTTGACTGCATCTCCTGCTGCAATAGTGACATGTTTGAAACAGTTCAGTTAGAATCCCTTCTAGAAATGTGACAGCTAAAAGTAAACTGAAGATGAAGAATTAAGGAAGAACACGGCAATACTATCTCAGCTACACAACATAGTTGAGTAATAAGTAAAGAAATGGCCAGGCATATTGTGGACTAACAAACTAAAGATCAAGATTTACAAGAAATGAGAAACTGCAACGATACAATAACAAAATCTATGTACTAGAAGAATGCCATGATTAGCTCACCTTGGGCTTTTTGGGATCTTTTTCAACATCATCCTCCACCTTTGGCTTTGGTTTTGGTTCTTTAGAACCTATACCACGCTTGTTGTTCTTAACACGAGTCTCTACAGGCTCCAATCTTCCCTGTTCCACAAACAATAGGAGCTAGTGAGTAGACAGAGAGGAACCGAACAGAGCAGCTGTGTATATCCACTGCACGCAGGCTAAATCAAATCCCATGTAAATCTTAATTTCTTAAGACAGACAACAACTCTCGATCAGGAAGTGAGAAACATTATTGCTCCAGCTAGAACCATACAACTACTTTAAAAAAGACCCTTCTGAACTTTTGGAGCTACGGAGTACTAGCTATGGGAATGAACTAGGCTACAAAATCCATATAATCACCTAGCTCTTTGCCCTGATTCTCCAAAAACTTACATAATTTAGACCGTCTAATCAATCTCACAATTCAACAATAAATGTAACAAAACGGCAATAACACTTCGAAAACACACGGATTCAAGCATCAGTGTCCACATTACAGTTCCATAACTACAACTGATACCACTAGAACCGGTCGAAATCGAATTTTGGGGGGAAATGGAAATAGGAAACCATGACGCGGGAGGAGGCGAGAATCGAGACACGCACCTGCTCCTGCGCTCCGAGGCCGGTGCCCTCCTTCCACCCTGACTTCTTCAGCAGCTGCAGCAAGTTCAAGCAACGAATCAAACCCTAAGCAACAGTGCCGGGGAATCAAGGAAAATACCAGCCACGCGGGAGATGAGGCGACGCACGGACCTGGAATCCGATGTTGGAAGACCCGATGGCCGCCATCGCCTCTTCTGCTCTCCTCCCCTCTCCTCACTTCCGCCGCCGCGCCGCTCTCCGCTCCTCTCTCTCTCCCCCTCCTCCTCGGTTTCAGACGTCTCGGCGTCCTGTTTGACCGCGGCCCGCCGACGCGCGTGGTTTGGACTTTGGATCAGGCCTCGTCGTCCCGTGTCGGGCTCGGGCCCTTGCCGTGCCGTGCGCGGCTCAGACTCGTGGGCCGCCGACCTGGCTCTCGAGTCGGTTCTGACCGGGAAAAGTCCTTTTTACATCCCTCACATTTAGCCGCCGTTCGATTTTCGTCCTCTATGTGCAAAACCAGAAATGTTTGGTCCTTCAAATTTCAAAACCGTGCGTTTTACATCCCTCGACAGTTTCGATGGCGGTTTCGCTAACGTGGCGGCGGTTTCGCTGACGTGGCGCGCCGACGTGGCGTGCTTAAAATGGCTGAAACTTTAAAAAATTATATAAAATCATAAAAAAAGATAAAAAGATAAATCCAATTTTTTTAGCTTCCTCATGCTCATATTTACACAGTGGAGTCATTTATTTACATGTTTAATATTATTTTCCAGTCGAAATAAAATAGGAAAGAAAAGAGGCCATAGAACTTGTAAAATACATAGTAAATATTTGAAATATTATAAAATAGTAAATCCAACTCCTGTGTACCTCTGGTGAGTGTATCCATCTAGTAGAGTAGTTTTATATATATTAAAAGTTTTTATACGATAGAGTAAGATTATGTTTGTGTATATGCTAAACATAATCCTATTATACCATATAAAAACATCTAATATGTAAACAAACTACTCTATTAGATGCAGCACTCACCAGAGGCACACAAGAGTTGGATTTACTATTTTATAATGTTTTAAATATTTACTATGCATTTTACAAGTTCTATGGCCTCTTTTCTTGCCTATTTTATTTCAACTAGAAAATAATATCGAACATATAAATAAATGGCTCCATTGTGTAAAGATGATCATTAAGAAGCTAAAAAAATTAGATTTATCTTTTTATTAATTTTTTATAATTTTATATGATTTTTCAAAGTTTCAGCCATTTTAAGCACGCCACGTCGGTGCGCCACGTCAGCGAAACCGCCGCCACGTCAGCAAAACCACCGTCGAAACCGCCGAGGGATGTAAAACGCACGGTTTTAAAACTTGGAGGAACAAACATTTCTGGTTTTGTACTTAAAGGACGAAAATCGAACGACGGCTAAACGTGAGGGACGTAAAAAGGACTTTTTCCATTCGGACCCAAGCTCGATAGCGACCGCCCGTTCCCGATCCGACGTCGCACACGGGCCCAGGAGAACGAGCCAGGCCTACATATATTCCGCACGGCCCACGGCTGTCGCCCACAACAAACCACATCAATTTGGCCGCAACCCGCCGCCGAGCTCTGTCAATCTCGATCGACTCCGGCCGCCGCCGAGGAAGAAGAGGCCAGGGGATCGCAATTCGCAGCCGATCAAGATGCAGATCTTCGTGAAGACGCTGACGGGGAAGACGATCACGCTGGAGGTGGAGTCGTCGGACACGGTGGCGAACGTGAAGGCCAAGGTGCAGGACAAGGAGGGGATCCCGCCGGACCAGCAGCGGCTCATCTTCGCGGGGAAGCAGCTGGAGGACGAGCGCACGCTGGCCGACTACAACATCCAGAAGGAGTCGACGCTGCACCTGGTCCTCCGCCTCCGCGGCGGCGGCAAGAAGCGCAAGAAGAAGACGTTCACCACGCCCAAGAAGGCCGGCCACGAGCACAAGAGCGTCGGGCTCGCCGGCGTGCTCGGGAGGTACAGGGTCGACGAGGCGACCGGGAAGGTGGAGAGGCTGCGCAAGGAGTGCCCCAACCCCGAGTGCAGGCCCGGCACGTTCATGGCGGCGCACGCCGACCGCCACGCCTGCGGCAGGTGCGGCCTCACCTACGTCGTCGAGAGCCGGAGCGCAGCGGAGATGGTCGATTAGCTGCTGCTAGGTTGCTTCATATGTTTGGAGAGTCAGTCAGGCTAATTAGTTCAAGCAGTCGGTGTTGAAGGTGATGAGATTTTGCATGCTTTAGTGTGTCGCAGTTTGTGACGTTTTGCCTCTTTGAATGGCTGCAATATTTTGAGAATATGCAGGAGAACAGCCCGCTCTGGCAATTTACAATTTGCTTTGTCTGCTTTTTAACAATTCGATGCGCTCTGAAATCTTAATCCAAAATGCTGCGAGGACAGGTTGTAGTATTTTACCTGGTGCCTGTGTACTATACCCAAAAAAATGGATTCCAGTAACCTCACAGGAGACTCGGCGTCTAGGTTTAACACATCACATTTTGCAAACAGAGTGCTGAACTTCTGATGATAAGCAACCAAGTTACTAAATAGCGTTCGTAGCGCCCGCAATAGCGACGGCTATAGCGGTAGCGGTCCGCTACCACTATAAGGTAGCGGACCCAAGATATCATGTTTGGGCTTAGCGGCCGCTATTGCACTTAGCGTCTGCTATTACAGACTGCTATTGCACTTAGCATCCACTATTGCGTCCGCTATTACTTGTGTTAGACCGTATTGACTGTGTTGATGGTTGAAGTACCAAAAAACGATAGATAAAAGAAAACAAGAATATTAAAAATAGTAATTTAGGCTATGGTGAAGAATAAAGGATCACAAATTATTTTCTTCTTGATGATTATTTAAGTAAATTTGATGCTAATATTCATGTACGCTCTAAATTTTAACTATTTTTGTTGAATTACGTTATTTGGACTTAGCGTAGCGTCCGCTATAGCACCCGCTATCCGCAATCCGCTATACAAACCAAATTCGCTATAACACCGCTATTCGCTATTTAGTACCTTGTAAGCAACAGAAGGCTCCAAACTGTCATGCGCACTTCAGATGGTTAACAACAAAAACCAGGTTATAAGCAAGGGTTGACTGTAATGCATTACAGAAAGTGTATATGCAAGTTGCGCTCTCCTTAATTACTTCTGCCTGTTGCACGAAAGCTTTCTCTGTAAACTTAATGTGAACATCTTGAACTTCTTTGCGAGTTAAACCAAGTATGTCGCCCAATTGCTTTAGCATTAAAAACTCCGAATCATCTTTCTTCATTGAGATTGCTGTTCCAAATGATACGTTCGTCGTCTCACCAGCGATGCAGAACTTCAAGTATGTCTCATACAGCTCAGTCCTGTCTCTCAATGCAATGTCATCCTTGACGGTTATCTCTTTCTGGATTGACTTTCTCAGCTTTTCTTTAAGCTCTTTGTCAGGCCTAGTCTTTCTCAATGTCTCCAATGATTCCCCACAATGTTACTGGATCAAAGACATCTATTTTTCCCCACAAACTTTGAACAGCTTCACTAATGTTATTGGATGTAACATATGAAGATGAAATTCAATGAGCAAGGATTCTGAAATAATGAGCACTCATCTACACTGACATTCTTTTACAAAATCCCTCCTAGAACTATTATATCCATTCAAATTTCTCTCTTTTCAACTTTCGACCATCCAGAGAAAGAGTTCCTTTGCCACACCAGACCATCCAGTTTGGCAGCGCCATTCTTAACTCACTTTGCTCAAAGCTTCTGTCAATACAGCCAATGCATTATCTTTACTACCATCTTTACAGTAGCCATTAATCAACGCATTCCAGATGGCAGCATTGGGTTTCAAGCCAATCGAGACCAAAGTATCAAGAAGTTTCGTTGCTTCATCCATTTTACCAGCTAAGTAGTAACTGTGTATCATTGCAGCAAACAGAACAATATCAATATTTACACCTGTTTGTACTGCTTCATTAAATAGTGCCTCAGCCTCCTTCCATCTGCCGCAGGTAGAAAAACTACAAATTAGAGTGGTAAATATTTTAATGTCAGGCGGCAATCCTTGTTCAAGCATCTGATTTAATTGGGACATAGCATCATCCACCCTGCCTATCTTGCAAAGTCTATCAATTACCGTGAAATAGGTGACTGCATCAGGGTCCAAACCGTGCTGCCTCATTTCCTTAAATATAAGCATTGCCCCTTCTACCAACCCGAACTTAGCATAGGCAGATATCAATATGTTGAAAACATGATGGTTCGGTGGCATTCCATTCTGTGCCATCAAATCAATGAGATGATTCATTTCAACAAAATCACCTTTAGTACCATACCCATGAAGCAGAGTAGAGTAGGTAGTGATATTAGGCTTTGGGCCATTCGCAGCAATATAATCAAAAATATTTCTAGCTTCTGCAAACCAACCATTCTTGCAAAGACAGTCCATGACCATATTGTAAGTAACAACGCCTGGTCGATGACCATATCTGTACATTTGCTTGAGCATTCTAACTGCCTCTTTCCACCATCCTAAAGAGTGATATCCACTGATAAGAGCAGTATATGTAGCAGTATCTGGCATAACACCTTTATCGAGCATCTGCTGAAGGACCTCTTCGGCCATGTGCATTTCTTGTGCCTTGCATAAACCGTCAATGAATGAGCTGTAAGTCACAACATTTGGGGAAATACCACGATTCAGCATGTCACGAAACACGCCATAAGCTTTGTCCACCTTGCCCTCTTTGAAGAAACCGGCAATGATTGAGTTGTAAGTCACAATATTTGGGGAAATACCATGATCCAGCATGTCACGAAACACGCCATAAGCTTTGGCCACCTTGCCCTCTTTGAAGAAACCATCAATGACGGTGCTATACGACACCACATCTGGTCTGCATTTGCCTTTGCTTTCCTCAGTGGTCATCATGAGGAGCAGCTCGAGAGCCTCCTGACTTTTCTTCTCATTGCAGAGCCCTTTAAGAAGAGTGTTGTAGGAGATGACATGCACCCTCCATCCTGTCTTAATAACAAGGGCCAATGAGGCAAAGGCAAGGTCCAAACGGCCCATTTGGCAGCAAGAATTGATAAGGATGTTGTAGGTGCATATGTCCGGAGCGACCTTGGAGGCGCCAGCCTGGGCCATGCGGTTGAAGCGAGAAATGGCGAGCGCAGGGCCGTCGCCCAAGGAGGACGACGCCGGGGCATTCGCAACGACAATGAGAAGCTGGTTAAAAGCGTAAACCGAGGCGGGCGTGGCTTTCAGAAGCAATTCGTCGAACAGGTGGAGTGCTTCCTCGGGGCCAAGGTCACCCGAGCGGCAGCGCTCTCCGATAATCCGCCATAGCTCGAAGCATGAACGACGACCCGGGGGACGCCTGCAAGGCGTCTTGTCCTCGCCGGTCACGGCTGGTGGTGGCGACGAACCTGCGATCGCCGGGAGCAACTCGGCGCGGAGCTGGCGTGCGTCCTCGCGGCCGAGTCTCCTTCGCGTGGGGACGCCCTCCCTAACGGCCCGCTTCAGCTTCGACCATGGGGCGCTCCCGGGACGCATCCGGCGCGACATTCAGAGGAGGTGGTTGGATTCAGAGGGCTCGAACCCTCCGGCCGTTGCGGGGGAGAAGTTAGATTCGCGTGAAGGGAGAGCAGAGGACGGGGCACGTGCAGAGCAGAGGGGCAGAGGGGCTCCTCCCCTCACTGCAAGGGGCCGCGCGGGAGCCTCTGCTTGCCTCGACGTGAGGGCCGCTGGAGCCGCTACTTGCCTTCCCGAGCGGGCATGAGGGAAAAGGTGAGTTTTTTTTTTTGATTGGGGGAAAAGGTGAGCTAGGTAGGGGCAGGTGGCCAGGATAAGGTTGTAGACAAGCGGCGTATGAAACGTGAGCTGCAGCACAAGAATAGTAATCTGAAGTCCTGAAACCATAGTCCATAGATAACCCAAACATGGGAATGGGTATAAAATCTCATATCCCTATCCCATACTCTTCCTTTCTTCTCCCATTCTATTTCCTTTTCTCTGTCCCAATCCCTATCCAAACGCCACGCTAGTACTCATAATGCATTGCTTTCTGTAGCCAATCGCCGTGTTGACATGCTTTGAGCTTAAGAAACTCGCGTCTCGTGGTCTTAATCAAACCGCCAGTAGTCTACATCAAATTAGCACATTATCGCCGCGTTACAGATGAAATAAATACCTAGGCATGTATAACTAACAATTTGTGAATAAGTGTTTTCATATGGACAAAAAGAGAACAAATTAGGAGTTTCAGATTTGAATGGGTCCTTGATAATTAATCCAATTACTATCACTGCAAAATTGCCCTAACTCATCACTAGTTCTTTTGTTTAACTTTCACAGTGTTTCTTGATGGAGAGTACTAAACAATATATTTGACGAGGTAATATAATTGTATGCTCTTGTTGTCTTCGTTCAACTATTTGCCTCTTAATAAAACACGGTGGGGTCCGTCACAACCCCCGATCGAGTTTTTTTTCATTCAACTATTTGAACTCCTCAGAATGCTAAAACAGAAGGCTTTTTATTAACACGAGCCGGCTATATTCCACTTACGGGCTTATAGATTCACATCAGGCACAATTTTGGAGCAATGACATATACTTTACCAAGAGTCCAGGACATGGCTTATTTAGTAGCTCCTAGTACAAGCAGGCGAACTGCAACGCATGGCATGCTCATCAGTCATCACCGGGGCGACCGGGGCATAACTTAGAGCATGTTTGGATCACCTTTAGGGGTGCTTGGATTGGGGTGACAAACTAGTCTGACTAATTTTAGTCACTTTGAGGGACTAAAAGGTGACTAAAATTAGTTTAGTCTCTAGTAGGGAAGACTCAACTAAAAGGTGACTAAAAAGAGAGAAGATAGAGGAAAGAAAGAAAAATCTAGAATTGAATGCTCTTTTGATCTCACTTTAGTCTGGGTTTCCAAATAGGGAGGTGACTAAAAATTTTTAGCTGACTAATTTTAGTCATGGGACTAAAAGTTATCCAAACACCCCTTTAGTCTCATGACTAAAATTAGTCAAGCTAAGAAAATTTAGTCACCCCATGTTTGGAAGCAAGAGCTAAAGTGGTATTCAATTGAGGAGAGATAGAGCAAAAGTATTAATGAGGAGAGAGAAAGAGGGGATTTTAGTCTCTTTTAGCTCCTCCACCCCTCCTAGTAATTTTTAGCCTCAAGACTAATTTTAATCCATCTTTAGTCTCACCTGTTTGGAAGTTTAGTTCTTGAAAGAGGCTTTTAGTCACCCTGATCCAAACACCTTCTCAGACATCAGACCATGTGACCTTCATCTCTCCGATGCTTTCACTGAGCCTGAGAGCCTTCCACACTGCCGGCGAAGGGTTCCAAACGTTGTTGCGGCATGGGGGATCAAAGTCGTGTTTCTCATCACAGCCATTAAATGAGTCACACTCATCGAAGACTTTGGCCAGGACAGACCTTCCATTTGCACTGACACGGACCTTCTTGTTGCAGCGGCTCATGCCGTCAAGTCTCAGCCAACCAGAGGACAATATAACCACCAGTTCTTTGTCTCTGTGAAAGCGCATATCGCAGAATGTCACCCCGGCTCCATCTTCTCCATTTTCAAATCTGTTGACTGTCAGGATAGCTGGTGTCTTGGCTGACACCGGAGGCGAGCATCTGAACCGCGAATAGGGCTTGCCTGTGATACAGCAGCTGTCCATACCAATCTTTTGTTGCAGTTTCGTCCCTCGCTATGAACGAAGCCACTGGCATGGCATGTCGCTGCAAAGACCTCGTGAAAGGGGAAAACCATGATCTGCAAGAGTGCAAACACAACCAGTAAACTTGTACAACCATATTTCTTTTCTCTTGCTATCTGCCTCCCAAGTTTGTGTGAGAGCTTGAGAGGCTTGGAACTCTTGCTGAGTGGCTGAAAGTATCTAGTTTTTGCTTGGCTTTATATATAGCACAAGAACGTCGGGCTCGCCGGCGTGCACGGGAGGTACCGGGTCGACGAGGCGACGGGGAAGGTGGAGAGGCTGCGCAAGGAGTGCCCCAACCCCGAGTGCGGGCCCGGCACATTCATGGCGGCGCACGCCGACCGCCACGCCTGCGGCAGGTGCGGCCTCACCTACGTCGTCGAGAGCCGGAGCGCGCCGGAGATGGTCGATTAGCTGCTAGGCTGCTTCATAAGTTTTAAGAGTCAGGCTAATTAGTTCAAGCAGTCGTGTTGAAGGTGATGAGATTTTGCATGTTTTAGGGTGTCGCTGTTTAGGTTTACTTTTGTGACGTTTTGCCTTTTTGAATGACTGCAATGTTTTGAGAATATGCAGGAGAAGTGGAGAACAGCCCGCTCTGGCAATTTACAATTTGCTTTGTCTGCTTTTTAACAATACGATGCGTTTGGCTACAGGATTGCTGCCACCACCACACGAGGAAAACCTCGTGCCTGTGTATACCGAAGGAAAATGGATTCCAGTAACCTCGCAGGAGACTCGGCGTCTAGGTTTAACACACCACATTTTGCAAACAGAGTGCTGAACTTCTGATGATAAGCAACAGAAGGCTCCAAACTGTCATGGGCACTTCAGATGGGTTAACAACAAAACCAGATTATAAGCAAGGGTTGACTGTGACACATGTCGAACGAAAAGAGGAAAACATCCAACAGAACAAAAACGCCTTCGGTGTAGTCTAGAAGAATGCAACAGCAGAAAAAGAGTGTCACCAAATTTGGTGTCAGAGACTTGTCTATACAGATAGTTATGCATGTCAGGATGAGGCGTCGCTTTCCTTTTCCAAAAAAAAAAATGTATGCGCCTAGCTACAATAGCAGCTGTTGGCTACAGGTCCACAGCACCAAGTTCGTTCGAAGTTCATTGGCAAGGGACCTCAACTCTAATGGCTACCCTAACAAAATTGTGCCCCTTCCTAGAACGCCAGCTCCTCTTTCTCTTCAGGTGCAATCGGCAGCGTTCCCTCCGAAGCCGCATCCCTGATCTTGTTAGCCTTCTCTTGGCTTATGCCAAGAAGATACTGTAACCTTGATAGCTTCTCGGTCTTCGGGATGCTCTTCAGGTAGATGGCATACAGGTCATCTAGCTCTCCCAGTGTGGGCCATGACAGAGGTTGTGATGCAGGGACAGCAGCGTCGCATGCCAGCAAGTCATTCAGAGAAGAAAGCTGCAAGAGGTAATTTGTAGTTAGCAGACATCCCTCATTTCATCAATTTTCCACAGAATCAAGAAGAAATAAAGGGGCATTTAGTACATACCACTTCGTCTCTCTTCTTCTGCCGAAGCAAGGCTATAGCCTGAACAAGGGAGTTCTCCAACCTAACTTTTGCAATATCCTGAACAATTGATTTGGCCTTCTCAGCACTTATGATGAGATCAGCTGGGATCTTTACATAAACTTCCTCTTCATCAAAATCTCCTGTGCCTGATGAAAAGATCTCCTCAACAGTTTTCCTGAAAATGCTTTCCCGTAGTGGTTCCGCAATCAAGCTATCCAGTTGGAAGTTTGCTGCTCTCAATCCTCGGACCTGCTCTATACCAATCTGACCCCGAGCAACAGAAGCTTCAATTGCAGAAGACAACTTTGTCGTTGTGATACCCTTAATGATTTTCTGTGCATTTTCAGTAGGCAAACCAAACTGTTTTTGAATTTTTGCAAGCTGGTCAGCCTTGGCCTCTGTTAATTTGCCATCAGCAAGAATTACTTCTGCCTGTTGCACGAAAGCTTTCTCTGTAAACTTAATGTGAACATCTTGAACTTCTTTGCGAGTTAAACCAAGTATGTCACCCAATTGCTTTAGCATTAAAAACTCCGAATCATCTTTCTTCGTTGAGATTGCTGTTCCAAATGATACGTTCGTCGTCTCGCCAGCGATGCAGAACTTCAAGTATGTCTCATACAGCTCAGTCCTGTCTCTCAATGCAATGTCATCCTTGACGGTTATCTCTTTCTGGATTGACTTTCTCAGCTTTTCTTTAAGCTCTTTGTCAGGCCTAGTCTTTCTCAATGTCTCCAATGATTCCCATTCATATTCATCATCCTCTCCCTCAGATTCCGAGGCCACGCTTGATGCTTCAGTTTCAGCACTTAGAGACAGCTCTCCCTTAATGTCGGCTAAAAGCTCGCTAACAACAACTGTGTTGTAGGAAATTAGCTTCTTCAGCTCTTTTGCTCTTTGAATGTAGCTCAGGAATAACTTCCGTACCTGACCATTTGAATGTGACTACTTAGAATTGTGAACAGAATTTGCTGAAGGAATATAATAAAAGAATATAAATAGTTTATCAGAGATGATCAGGAGAAGATAAGTCGGAGTAATAATTTATCATTTTTGAAAGAAAAATACATACTGCTTTACTAAAGATGGTCATGACAGCCTCCTTTTTCATGTTCAGACTTTGTGCTGCCTTCCTAACAGCCTCTCGCCTATCAGCATCATATCCATCAACAGATGCAATTGCTTCTTTGACAACCTGTAATGTCCACAAAGGTAAGAACACTGAATAGAACTAGCCATCAATTTTACTTCTACAGGATATGGTGCGAAAGCCAAATAAATGCAGAGTAGTTGAAAAAAATTAGGCACCAAAAAGATTCAATGTCACCTTTTCGAACAATTGGCCACAGATATCAGTATGAGCAGCATCCACAGTTTCTTGAGGGATGCAGAGACGCACTTGGAATGCCATCAGAGCTTCCACTTCCTCCTTGCTCAGCTCTCCGTCAGCTACAAACTGCTGAAGCTTCTGTCTGTAAATTTCTGAAGTTCAAAGTAGAATTAATACACATTGATATTCTGAACATAAAATGAATAAAGGCAAGGCCGGAATTATTTTGAATTGAACCCTGTCTCAGAATGGGTTAGTTTGCATGGTGTTAGTACAGGTATTTAAACACTTCAGTGTTATGAAAATAGATGCCAGGCTTCTTTTTTGGTCATCAAAACATATTCTGCATGCTCTTTTGCTAGTGTAATTCATCCCTGATCATAAGCAATACACTGCAGGCGAACCAAACAGAGTTATCTTTCAAAAAAATATATTCTTACAGCCAAGGTATAGCTTTGACAACAGGAATCTACAATAAACACGAAGCAGTATTGCCAATGTCATGGAGCAGTATTGGGCTGGCTAGGCATTGTGGTAGGCCAGACCCTCAGGGTTTGAGTTAGTGATGAGATTAGAAATTTCAGCCTTAAAAGTGAAGTAAGCCTCTCTATATAAATAGAGATGTATGAATCGAGGAAACAAAGAAGTAAAGCAATCTATTATCCCAAGTCTCCATCTCCAATCCTTGAAATTGGTTCAGGGCCATTTAAGATCATGGTTCATAACACCATTAAGCAAAACATATATTCACTATATCTATGCTGTGAAATTGGTGTTGCAAGAAGGAAGGAGTGTCGAGATAGTACCTTCATGCATCTTGCTAGCAAGTTCAGGATCAAATTGTAACTTTTCGCAAAGAATTTGGAGGAATGCTGCTTTGCTAGGCACTGATGCCAATTCAGTGTTAAACGATTTAACAAGTGTCCTTCTGTATATGTGAGCTTTGACATCAGACAAAATTCCTTCTGCTTCACGCTTCCCCAGTCCAAATATATTTCTCAATTCACTCAAAGGAGCAAGCTGCATTTTTTAAAGCACGAAAAAACTTTTGTTGAGATACTACCCAATAATTCACACGGATACGATCACAGGGCATGTGCAGAAACAATACAAAATGATGGTGATCTATTATTTTGAGGAGCAACGCGGCATTAGAGTTTCACTGATCTAGTAAAGTCAAGCTAGTGCTGATGGGGCCTATTTCAATTTGCCATTGCACCAGAAGTAGAAGGGGATCATATAAACTTGTCACTACACATGCAGCATCAGTCATTTAGAAATGAAATATATATATGGAATTACCTTCTCATCATCAACAATTCCGTCTGAAAGTAATTCAGTAGCATAGGCCTTGTAGAGTATCTTGAGATCATCAGCTCTCCTGTCATGATCATACTCCCCAGCTATGCATGCAAAGCACCAAACAAAACAGTCTTAAACAAGGTCCAGCTCACTAAAATGTTATTACAAAAAGCTTCACCATTTTACCTAACGAAATAGGGCCAAGACCACGAGCAAATCGATCAGCCTGAGGGTGCTTGCTTAATATAGTAAGCAAACTATTAAATTTAATAACACTCCTCACTTCGTTCACAGCCTGGGTTAGACTATCCCTGTAATCACATGGTTTAGCAGTAAGATAAAATTGGAAGTATACGTCAAAAATAGCATAATCAACTTTTCTTTGCAAAATGTTTATCTAATAGTTTATATGAGCGGAGTTCAAGTTCAGATCATAAATAGAGATTTCAGAACCCTATGTGGTGCCCCCGTGATAGACAAGACGATCCTGCAACCATGCAATCATAACATGCCAGGGCCATGTGTGGGAAAGGTGGCACTTAAATACATGATGGATCACCTCTTGTTTTAAATAGGGGAGAAAAGACGGATTATTACTGATTGCTACTTACAAGTTACTCTCTCTCCATTATATGACAAGAATATCTACCAAATTGCGAAGTGACATGCCATGTTTTAGAAAAAATGGCTATGCCATAGGCTATTTAGCTTAGAAAATCATTCAGGTTTTCATGCACAACTAGTAAAGTAAAAATTTAATATGGTAACATGTTTTGCAATAGACTAGATAAGTAGGTTCCATACGGGATACGTGACTTCAAGACATCCAACGCTGATGAAATGTTTTCTTGAACTAGCTTCTTCGCGTGCTCTCGGAACATCTCAGCAGCAATCTGCAAGAAATCTAAGAAATTTAGGACGTTACTCAGCAACAAAACATGCTTATGTTGATCCCATTTGTCTTTTCCCAGCATACTTAGATGAACACCAATAACAAATAGTGACCTTTTTGTTCTTGTCTAAACTTTTGGCTGGTGTAAATACATAGTTGGCATGGATATAAAGGCAATGTGCTAAGTACTGATGAAGATTTAAGCCCAAACAAATTTATAGAAAGGAAGGACCATTAGATATTTAGACGAAAAAAAAATGGTTACCTCATCAGAAAGTTTATATGCAAGTTGCGCTCTCCTTACATCAATGAGTGTACCTATGTCAAGACCTAAAAAGAGAGCATTTTGAGGTCAGAATGTTCAGGAGATGCAATAAGAGAGAGATCAAACAATGAACATAGCAACAGAAAATGCTATTGCTATCTTACAGCGTACTACTAATCTACTTGATAAAGCATGTCATAAGAACAGTAATGACTTCAGGACTGTACTAACGCCTAAACAAAATTATGTGTTCCAGCTGTACCTCTATCAATAGACTTGAGCTGCGATGAGTATAAATTCTTGGCATTTTCCCTCATAGCAATGTCGATCTGGAAATGAACATAATGTCAAACTAGACAGAAAAATAGAAGCCTCATCACCTGATTTATAAAGAAGGTACAGGCAGTTCAAAAAAGTGCTCCGAAATATAAAGAAAAACATTCATCTCAGTTCAAATAAGTGCTCCGAAATGTGAACAAAAACATTCATCTAGTACAAGTGCCAGACACCATGTATTGTAAAATTATCAAGAGAAAGGCTCCTCTCATTTGTACCCATGCTAGTCAAATACTTCAACTTTGATGCTACTTAAAAAGGAACAGCATTCTTATATTGCATGTGGAACCTATATCCCCCTGCGAAGTGGAGTCTTAAATGCCATTTGTGTAGGTAACATCAGATAATCGCATGCACCATGTTCATCCTTTTTTACCTTTTTATGGTTTGGAAGGATGCGCGCGATTTTATGCACTTCTCACTAAATGGGAGATCTCTATAAGCCCCACAAATATATACTATCAATATAACCGTGCATATATACTATCAAAGTGGAGTCTTAAATGCCATTTGTGTAGGTAACATCAGATAATCGCATGCACCATGTTCATCCTTTTTTACCTTTTTCTGGTTTGGAAGGATGTGGGCGATTTTATGCACTTCTAACAAAATGGGAGATGTCTATAAGCCCCACAAATATATACTATCAATATAACCGTGCATATTAAAATCGGCCACGAGCCATATTTTCTATCAAAATACCTCAATAGTGTTACAAGTTATATTTTGTACCTAACAAATTAATAATGATACCTAAACCATGGTAAGTAAAAAAAAGACGTTCCTATTTGGACTGACCGAGTAGTGGCATTGACACTTTAGGAACATTATCCAGACCCCGTGAAATATCCACTGCATCAAGAGCAGCAAGATACTATGCAAAGAGCAAGCTCATCATACTAAGATTTTTCAACTAGTGAAGCAATATTGTCAGAAATTGGACAAAACTATACTTAAATTCAGAACAAATAACTCTCCGAGAGATCAGAACATACAATTGAGAGAAGATATGCAGAAGATAACAGCTATTTTACTAATAAAATACCTGAGAATCAGTCACCCCGAAAAGACGTTTCCATGGAAGTAGGAATGCAGATTGATCTCCGAAGACGAGATTTGACACATAAATTAACTTTTGAAATGCCTGCAAATACATGGTTATAATCTGGGTCAACGGAAAGTTTAAGTATCTTACTGATGTATCAAAGCATAAACACTTACCCGCCTTTGTTCCATGTCAGCATCACGGTCACTTGTTTCTAGCCTCTCTCTGTATATGCGTCTACCAATCTAGTACACCAAGCAAAGTAAGAGGAAAAGGTGTATTGTCATAAAACAGAGGAAACATAGAAAACGGAGACAAAAGATAAGAACATAAGAGACAGAAAATAAGATAAAAAAGGGTTTGGATCAGGAGGCAATACCTCCATATGCATGTTAGCAGCATCCACATCATCAAGCCCAAGAGCTCTTTTAAACTTTACAATATCCTGAACCTCGCTACCTTTGAGATCTTCATCTCCTGGAGGAAGTACTGAGTAAACATACCTGCATATAAGAGCATGGCCAGCACAAGGATGAGCAAATAACTGTGTTTAGAAGGATCAGGCCTGTCGAGGAATAAAATGCTGTGAACAAAATACTGATACGTGAGAATTATATAGTTTAATTTTTTTTTTGTAATATAACAGGTGAGTTTAGGTGCATCCATTGCAGGATTGTTGGCTTCCATTCACGAAACCAGGAGGCTGCAATTCAAAGTTGGAACCCAGACCCATCGCACAAATACAAACATCACTACTAAGTACCAATACAACCAAATGATTGGTACTTGCTTGTGTTGTGGACGTTAGTTCTGTCCACAGGAAATTAAGAGGAAAATGTTGGATTAATGGTTACACTGCAGCAGGACAAAGCACGACAGGTAGAGCAGTTCATCACCGGAATTGCAAAGCTGGGCAGGACAGAGCAACAAGTATAGCAGCATCTGGCAGCTTAATATGCATGTATACCACATCCAGCACAGATTTTAGGAGATTAATGCCCAAGTTGGAAAATTGTGGGCAATAGACGTATTGCATAGATTGTCAGAGAGCATGATTTGTAGCTAATAATAGTATGATGAAAATATGAAAATTAAATCAAAGTTAACAGAGCTAGGAAAGGAGGCAAGAACGTCCAATGTAAAAGGGGTGCACAGGAAAGTATGATACTATATTTGTCTCCCTCAACCACTCTAGTTCCCTCATCTCAATCCTTGGTCTAATCTACATTCTAATACCCCTTCATCACTTTCAAGTCATGTTTTTTTTTGTGAACACTTTCAAGTCATGTTATCAACCTTCCTATGTGCTGCTAATTGCACATTTGTTTCCATAATTGAAATTTATTTAGTTGCCGAATCCCCTAGTGTAGAATAAAAACATTCAAAGACTAATTGTTCCTTCATATATAGTCAATAGCTAGAAGATTGTGGTTATTCCTTTTTTTCTCTTATAATTGTTTGCAGCAACCTTCATGCCTCCAACTGGTTGTAGCACGGAGGGGGCAACAAGTAGCAAAGAGTGAGTAGCATAATGCCAGTTATGCTACCTAATATTGCCATTTAGAACTGAAAAGCTACAGGCCAAGTCTGTGCCATCTAATAGTGTAATTTTTTGAAGGGTATGATTATCCTATCATTTGACAACCTGAAGATGTTTTTTTGCTGACAAATAGAAATTTAATCAAGTACAACAATTAACCATATCTCAACTAAAGATTCCATACCTTATTGGTGAAACTTATTTCACAAAAAATACATAATTCCTTAAGGAATGTCGTTTGGACACTTTTAGCTGGCATGGAATGGGCAGAAAGTTTGAAGATAAAATGTACAATTTATTGCAAGTTGGGACAAGTGTAAAATAATCAAGCAATAAAGCTGGCATCAATTAGAATGCTTACAGAGGAAGTTAACTTTCAACACCCATGGAAATCTACAAGTGACTGCCACTGGCAGTTGCCAAAAGATGGAAGTTCATCCAGGGATAGATCTAGATGAGTACCATAAAACTACTCTTACTACCATATGGGAGTTTCATTTAAGGGAGTCAGGTACTGTCAAATGTATTGTTAAATCTCGATCACTTGTGCCAACAATATATGATATGAGTATATCAGTACATATGCCATGACAAATGTTCATAATATTATATATCCATGTACTTGGTATATGTATTATAATACATACCAATTGCCAAAATTAATACAAGATAGTATGATAGGTAAAACATAAAACTTTCTTATTGCTACAGAGGGGTCTAAATAATCGCATGTCGCTCCAACCAATACAGCACCTTGATCACAACAGAATTAATGTCGTATACAATTATGCTGGCGCTAGAAACAATACTTTATGGCAGCTATGTGCAAGCCCATGTTCACAAAGCATGTGCCAGCTGAAAAACAACAAACGCATCAAGAAGCTCACCTGGAATACAAGTCACAGAGCTCTGCTTTGAAGGCTGCATCCTGTGTACTAACTCCATATCTAAAACGAAAATTGTACATTATAAGAACATGGATAAAGGAGTAACGGCAGCATCAAAAATTAGCTTCTGAAAGAAACAATAGGAACTGATTATTCGAGTTTACATTCTTGAAAGAAAATATTAGCTTCCACACATGGAAATATATATAGCTTCTTTTACCATAACAAATAACTAGCTAAACCAAAATTTCCTAGCATTCCAACAAGAAACGGGACTATGTGAGCTTCACAGTAAGTACACAGATAAACTGGCATGCAGAAGTTAACAGCAATTGGAAGAGACAATGTGCATATCACAAGAAAAGGTTGAGATAATCAAAAGCCTGGTATCTATTTGTAAACACTACTACTTAGTACATGAACAGAATAAAAACCTCAACCAGGAGCACTACCAAATCCACCATCTAATATTAGAATAACCACCACTCATCCAGGCCCTAAGCTAACATGGCTGACAAAAAACGCCATGTCTAGCCCTATAATTTTAGTAGCACGGCAGTAATATAGACCATTCGAGCAATAAACCCAATGCTACAACAGCAAACAATACCAACTCACTTCTTCGCGATGGCCTCCACCTCGCCGCTCTCCAGGTTGGTGGGGTCGTCGTGGCCCGCGACGTAGTTGTGGAGCCCCACGGCGGCGACCTCCGGCACGACGGAGTTCACCGCGGCCGAAGAGGAGGAGGGGGCGGGGCGGGGCGGGGCGCGGCGCGGGCGAGCCTGAAGGGCAGCGGATAGCGTTGGGATGGGGTGGGATGATACTGGGATTGGTGCGGCGGGGCGGAGGGGCGGCTGGACCAAGGGTTTGCTTGCTTGCCTTGCCGGTTGCGCGGGCTCGAGCGCACGGGGCGATCGCGATCCCTCCCCCTCGGCTATTTCAGGCGGTCTCCGTCCCGTGCGTGGTTCCGTGGTACACGGCCGTCTGCTCGCTTTGCTGGCTGCGGCCGCCCGGCACGGTTGGGCCGTTTGACCGGACCTGCATAGTGCGCGCGGCTAGGTGCTTCGTTTGGCGTGGAATTATGGTTCCTGGGTGCACGAAAAGATTTCGGCTGTGTTTAGTTCCACGAGTGTAGGAAAAAGTTTGGAGAAAATGTCACATCGGACACTGTAGCGTACTGTGGCACCTTTCGTTTGTTTATGGTAAATATTGTCCTATCATGACCTAACTAGGTCAAAATATTCGTCTCGTCGTGTACATCAAAACCATGTAATTAGTTTTTTATTTACCTACATTTAGTGTTCTATGCTTGAGGAGAGAGATTTGATGTGATAGGTGGATAGTGATGTTTGAATAGAGAATTTTGAGAATTTTAGTGATGTGATGAGTAACTAAACACAGCCCTTCGTCGCCTTGAACGCCTGTGGTTATAGCGTCTCGCGGCTGCTGTCCGCCGGATTCACGAGTAATAACGCCTCTTGGTTGGTGATGTTTTTGGTGTTTTCTTGCGTTCCCTTTCCGTGTTGAGGATACGAGTACGAGTGAAGTCCCGTGATTTAGCTATCATTTTTATACGCGATTTCTTTTCCAAAAAATCTATGGTTACGGTAGACGATTACCGACTTAAACTTCTCATTAAAAAAATATGGTAAATCCACATATTACATCAACAGTTGCGGGCACAACGCAACAAATAGAGCAAATCAGCAAAGAGTACAACAGAGGAAAAGAGAACTGCAACTCCGACACATCGCGCAAAGGCAAAGGCTAAGACTTGATCCACCATTCTCCATAAGCATCGTAATCAAACAACATACTTACTAGCTCCATAACGGTACGTCTCATTGTTGACATTCTCAGAGTGACCACATCCGCGTCCAACGAGGGGAGAAAGCCCCGAAGAATAGAGAAACCGCCACAACAGAGAAGGAACTAGGGGTGGATATCGAGCCAGCTCGGCTCGGCTCGTTAAGAAAACGAGCAAAAATCTTGGCTCGGCTCGGCTCGGCTCGGCTCATTAAGCTCGCGAGCTGGCTCGTTAAACTCGCGAGCTAGAGTTAAATTTAAAATTATAATAATAATATATATAATATAAAAAATTATAGTATTTATATAGTCTTAATACCTCTAAAATATACTCTGTCATACTATAATAATATAATATAACCATAACATTATCTAGAACTACGTATATAGTATACTTATATTATTAATTAATAATTTGCTCATTAGTCTACTAAACTTTCTGGCTCGTTTGGCTCGCGAGCAGCTCGCGAGCCGGCTCGAACTCGCTCGTTATACTAACGAGCAAAAACTCTTGCTCGGCTCGTTAGAAATATGCACCGAGCCGAGTCGAGCCGAGCCAGCTGCGATCCGAGCGAGCTAACGAGTTTCGAGCATTTTGTCCAGCCCTAGAAGAGACTAAGAGCTAGGGGAATACGTGATATTGTTCCCTTTATGACCGCGGTGATCAAGTTTGTCACTTTTGAGAGTCAAAGGTCAAGCTATTTTGTACCGTTTCAATTTTCTTTTATTGTATCTATCGGTATATAGCGCGATTTATAGTGACGCGAAAAGTTTGTAGTGGATTTATATATTGCAAGATGATTAAGTTAGTATTCGAGCAATGTTTGTAAAGTTATGAACGCTATTTTTATGATCTGTGGTATTGCTATTGATATGCGCTTTCTCTAACCTTTAAACTGATAGATAGAATGGCATGGTAGAATCATTTTGCGTTTTGATACACATCTTATCGTGTTTTATTTACCATGTCGTCCACTCATCTTCCACTTACATTGGTTGAACTTTGATCCAAACTTTTATCATGTGTCGATAGAACATCAAATTCCGTACTTAAGTTGGTATGCATAATTACACCAGCTTACGCTTGGTATCGAGTAAGATCATTGGATTATACTATACAACAACCTCTTTTTGTTTCGTCATCGTGATATGTTTAGACATCAACGTAACTGTCTAACAAACTATTAACAGATTGCCGATTTTTGAGCTTAAACTTTCGAGTAAAGTGTTTCTGGAATTTAATAACGTTGCAAAAGAAACTTAAGTTTAAAACTACAGTAATGTCATTGTGATATTATTTTTAAGGAAGAAGTATCTCCTCTATCCACTTGTCATTTGTTAATGAGAGACCAAGAGCAGGATACAGAGTCCCAAGTGGGTCTTAGGTTTCCCGGGGGCCATGCGGCACCCCTTGGTAGGTTGCATTTGTCAGTGTGCACCCGCACATCCTGCAAACTCCGGTCGTTTTCAACATGATCTCGCGATGTCCAAACCAAAGAAGCCCAGCTACATACGGAGTACATGTCAGCGTCAATATGTCATTAGCTCCTTTTTCCAGCGCCCATTTCTCAAGGATCAGACAGTGATTTACGCCCTAATAATCTTCTCACAGAATGCCTTTAGCCTTTAAGCCCAAGATCCTCGCAATCAGGGAGCCTGATGCTTCTTTGAAGCTCCAAAGGAACGACGTGATTGCAAAAAACGAAAGGAAAAGAAAAGATAAAGAGGAAGGCGGTTTCTGATTCCCTGCACTCTCCTTTGGTCTTCGTCTTCGTTTGTTTATTCAGCCAGCTACCAAAAAGTTGTGAAGGCTTGCTATTTATGCTGATGGCTCGTATAGGAAGAGTAAAGCTGGTAAGGTCAGCTTCTTGGTGCGTCTCGTCAGTCGAGCGCCGCAGATCATATCTCAGATATTCAGATCCTAGCCGTCTAATTTCCACGATCCACCATCCATGGGTTGGTGACTTGGTGCAAGTAAGTTCATTACTCTTTCCAAATTTTATCGAGGGATATCTCCGCACAAGATTTTTTTGTTATATCATGCAGTCGCTGACACTCGTATAAACGCAAGTATGTTCACTATATCAATGAGACTAACTAAACTGTATTTTTGTGTCTGAAAGATTGAATGAACAGTATTTGGACCGCGCTATCGTGCGACCGGTCGGGGAAGTTGCATTCGCTACATGTTGCCTTTGTTGCGTGCCGCCCCCGCCGCCGACACCGCCCACCGGGGATCCCCCATCGCCGGCCGGTGGCGCCATCGTCGGCCGGCGTCCGTCGCCCCCGCCGGGCCGGCTGCCTCCCCCGACCCCTTCTTCTAGGTCCGTCGGTGACAGGAGGCCCTCCCAGGTAACGCCAGAACCCTAACCCGGCGTCACCCTAACCACCTTCTCCGGCTCCGGCGGCGGCGCGAGTGGGGCTGCGCGGCGGCGGCGCGAGCGGGCCTGCTGGGCCGAGGGTCGCGCGCTCGCGCTCAAGTGCGACCCGTCGTCCTTTAGACTTAACCCAGTATTTATGTCTGAAAGATTGAATGAACAAATCTTAAGATCGGTGAATCCAATCATCTATCACTCATGGAATAAATAACTAAAAAACAAAAATTCATACTGAGTACCGTAAATACGAGCGTCCATATACTAAATTAGAGTCAAATTTAGGTATACAGTAGTAAACGTAGCCACTCTTGCGTATCACTATCGCAGGTGCCTTGTGTCTAGAAGCCCTCGTTGTAGGATTGTAACAATGCTATATGACTTAAGCAACAGAGCTCTATCTTATTCGAAAAAATAAATAAAAGCAGGTCTAAAGCGTCTTCAGATGGTACTAAAGCTAAAATCTGCTAATGACTGCGACGTATCTTATCTAGTACTGGTGCAAGTTCCTTTCCTCTCTTTTGAGTTTTTTTTTCTTTTATTTAGCCATTGTTAACTAGTACTCGCCGTGTGCCTTTAATATATGTTGTTTAGGATAAGAGGGTGTTTGGATCCAAGTGCTAAAACTAAAAGGGACTAAAATTAGTCCTAATATGGACTAAAGCTCCAAACCATATGGATTAATAGGGACTAAACTACCAGCACCTTTTACCATAACTTCTGCTCCTTTAGCACCTTAGCACCAAAAGAGGTGTAAAAGGGACTAAAATGGGTGTTTTTCCACTGGATGCCCCTTCACCCACCGGTCTCCCCTCTCTCTTGTTTAGGAAGGATAAAAACGTCTTTGCACATATCATTAAAGTTGTTTTAATCCCTTTTGGTCATAAAATCCAAACAGGGATACTAAAGTTTTAGACTTTTAGTCCTTTATTTTAGTCTTTTTGTTTTAGTCCCAAGTACCCGAACACCCTCTAAATCAATTAGTTTAGAAATAGACTAGTTTGCTTGTCCTAATTAGTTTAGAAATAGACTAGTTTGCTTGCCCTAAACTAAATATATTCAAGAATAAAGTTAGTGCTTGAAATCTGAGCGCATATATCAACACGAGTGTATCCGAACTCCGAAGCAGCAAACGTGTGTAAGGACCTATTTACCCACAATCGTAGAAATCGTTTGGCTGGATTGTAAAAGTTACACACTGTTTGGATCATTGGCGTGGGATGGTTGGATTACACCTACTAGTAGAGCTAAGTAAGGCAGCTCGTGGGATTTCATAATATGCGATTAATGGATTGTAGAACCTAAACCATAAACTGAGGTGTTTAGAACACAAGCTATATTTTAAAATGTTGAATAAGTGTTTTAAGAGTGGAGTGGCCAAGTAGGGTCATTTGTTGTTGATGTGTAGTACGCTAATTGCGCTGTAGTAACTCCCTATGAAACATAGTTTAGTTCGTTCCTCGGAAAAAATAGTTTAGTTAGAAAAATAATTGTCGGTTTTAGTGACCCTTTTGTTGTTTCACCAAACATTTTTTAATAATGGATTAAATCCAGCCTTGACCAAGAATGGCTACGGCCACAATGAAAACATCCGGCTTCATCTACCCGTGGGTAGAGTCAGGCCAGATTATTACAACAAAAAATAAAAGAGAAAAAACTGACGGGAACATTACATCCAACAAGGGGTTCTAGTAGTCCTACGTAACAAGGAGAAATATTGGACACCGACCACCATTGAGAATTGCATGCTTCTTACAAGGCAACAACACAAAGACTTGGTAAAGAAATAGCTTGCCAACTAAAATCCGAGCTGTTACGCCATTGAAAACCACCTCCGCCTTGAGT
Organism: Echinochloa crus-galli; assembly: GCA_900205405.1. NCBI lineage: Eukaryota > Viridiplantae > Streptophyta > Magnoliopsida > Poales > Poaceae > Echinochloa > Echinochloa crus-galli. The sequence continues at coordinate 2,317,765 of OAMR01000103.1, forward strand.
TGAATCCTGAGTAGGGTGACCACACGGGAGAACTGGCCAGTCTTGGCGAATCAAGAACTTCGATGACGCGCCTACACTGCCGCCGTCGGCCTGAAGAAATCAGGCTAGTTTTTCACCCAATTCTTGAACACTCATAGGCGCAGTAGGAGACGGACTATCCGACGACTTTAGCAGCTCCTTCAACAAGGTAGGTGTCACAGAAACTCCACCGCTGCCGGCCCGGCAAAACACGCCAGGCAAGGTTTTCACCCAATCCGCCGCCATCTTCGTCAACACTGCGCCCGGCCAACGAGAAGGACACCAATAGTTTCGCTCCAAAGGCAAGGGGCCCAAATTCGACCCGACGCCGCCACCACACGACGACCAGCACACCAGCCGCCCTCGACGACCACCACCATACGGAGGAAGGCACTGCCGGCAGAGGGACCGAAGACGCCCAGATCTAAGTTCGCTGGACCCAAATCGAACCCCGCCGCCACAACGACGGCATGGATCGGAGGAAGAAATCCCCGCTACCGCAATAATGCCGACCACAGGGGAGAAGATTTGAGGGAGGAAGCCCCGCCGCCGCCGTCCTTGCGCCCGGACAGGCTTCCGGTAGGACGCTCCGGCGGCGGCGAGGATGGAAGAGCGGTGTGGGGGAGTTTTTGGCGGCGGCAGCGGGGTTCCGCTCGGTCGCCCTTGGGGCGACGCGAGCGGACGAGGCTGAGCGCGTCGCCTTGGTTTGCATGTTACCAAAAACAACTTTTCCATGCGCATCCAGTGGATGGATATCATCACCACCGTCAAATTCCATCGAGATTTGTGAAGTTAAAATATCGTATGAATATATTATAAAGTCGAGGCAAGAATATAGATGGTGGGGGATAGTGCATGCTGGGTCTGTAAGTGCAATAAGACAATATTACTATATATGCTCTAAATTGTATATAGTTTTAGCTTTTCTAAATTTATAGTTTTTAACATGTATCTAGATATATATTAAGAAATACAAACCTTGAAATACCAAAACAATCTATAATTTAGAACAGAAGAGGTACCGTATAACTTATATAGAGCATGGGCCCCACTCTACTGCAATTAGTATGTCTAGTGAGATCTTAGTTTACCCCTGTTTTGGGTTGGCAATCATACCCTCCGATATCATACCCGATAGACGTGTGTATGGATAAAAATTCTACTCGCATATAAGGGTTAGGGTACAAAATTTCATCCACACACGGTATAATGCAAGTACGTGACATTTTCCTTATAACATAAAATACCTATACCCATTGGGTACCCGCAGGTACGGAGTATTTACCCGATAAACGCGGATATGGGTAAAAAAAATTATTCATGGATAAGGATACGTGTATAAAATTTTACCCGATAATCAATGTGTTGCGGGCGGTATTTACTTTACCTGCAAGATTACCCAACCTGCTGACATCCATACTCCTGTTGCCTACGGCTACTACGGGCTACGTCTATGTGGCACTAGATTTCATGAGTTTTGCTGGAAAAAATAACAAAAAAATAGGAATATAAAGATTTAAAGGAGAAAATAAGGAGTATAACAGTGAAAGAAAGATCGTATGTACATTTCTTTGTGTGAGCAGATGACAGATGTAAAGAGCATGATGCGTCTCTCTCCAGTCTCAACCAATTCAGCAACTCGGCCACTTGGGCGGGGACGAAGACGAAAATTCTCTGCGGCGGTGCCGCACCGTGCCCCTGGTGCGACACCGCCCAGGACGCCGGGGACGCGTGGCAGTAGAGGCCCATCGGGAGCAGGCCCATCTTCGCTCCCCAGGGTCCACCGAAGCCCGCCGCGATGCTCTAAAAAAACAAAGCGAGCCGCGAGCTGAGCGCTGGGCAATCAAGCCGGCTCCATCAGAAAATCAGATCGAGCTTCGTGCTACTCATCGACAGGAAGTCTGGATTCTGAAAGGCTAGGTCTGCAGCCGCCGGATGCCGCCCAACCATTCTTCGCCGATGGAAAGGTCCAGGCGTCCAACTTACCTCCAAACAACAGATTTCTCCTTTGGAGACAGCCACGGACACCATGAATTTTTAGGGCATCCGATGTAATTGCCGGGCGGAGGCAGAATTTCCCACGCGATGAGTGGAGCGACCTGATCCTTTTTTCACGGAGTTTTTTTGCGAAGATTTCTTTAAAATCAGCGGAAAGGTCGAAGCCGCGCCGGCTTGATTTGCCCAGGAGAGCGCTGGCTTGATTTTACAGGGCTTGGCTCTACTTCCAACTGAGCCGGCTTGATTGCCCAGGCTCAACTCTACTTAGCCCTGGGCATTCGGTTTAAACCGACAATTCGGTTCGGTTGTTCGGTTCATAAAAATTTCGGTTTTTCGATCAGCAACAACCGATCGGTTCTACAGAAAACCCAAAACCGACCTGTTCGGTTTCGGTTTTTTCGGTTCGGTTTTTTGGTTAAACCGAACAAAACCGACATTATAAAAATCAGTCTAACAGAGAACAGACAATCATAGATTTATACATGAGTTCACAAAAATATTATTCAAATATTTCAAACATACAGCACATGCACGTCACAAGTTCACAGGTTTAGTTTCTCACAAATCACAGCACACAGTTACATGAGTTCAAAGTTCAAATCACAAATTAAGTCTGTAAATCACAAATTCGGTTCGGTTTTTTGGTTTTTCGGTCTATGGCAGTGCGGCCAGGATTGCATTGTTCGGTTTATTCGGTAGTTCGGTTCGGTTTGGAGTAAAAACCGAAGCCAAAGCCGAACACCGAAATAAGGAAAACCAGAAACCGAAGCCGAACCGAAAAACCGAAAAACCGACATTTCGGTTCGGTTTCGGTTCGGTTCGGTTCGGTTTTCGGTCTTCGGTTAAAAAATGCCCACCCTGGACTCTACTGGTGCGGCGGGCTTCGGTGGACCCTGGGGAGCGAAGATGGGCCTGCTCCCGATTGGCCTCTACTGCCACGCGTCGGCATCCTGGACGGTGTCGCAGCAGGGGCGCGGTGCGGCACCGCCGCAGAGAATATTTGTCCATAGTAGCCCAATTCCCTTCCAGTGCTGAGCAAAATCTTCCCATCCATAGGATTGACGGCTAGTAGTCACCAGCTCGGGCGAGTAGTCCGGCGAGTGCCTCCGAAGCTCTATATGGTATTTTGTGGACCATGAGCCATTGTCATCCATCGCCCATATCAAGATAGTGTCCGTGCTTCTGTGCCAGCATATATGCCACACAAATCACCTCTTGGAGCTCCAAAATAGATATACAGTCATCGCGGTTATGGTTGCACGGTGGCCCTTGTAAGACCTCAAATTTGCGTGTGCTGATGTCGAGCACAATAATTTCTTGACGTTGCCATCTTTGCCGAGTTCAGTATCTGACATCCAGTAAAGCTTGCCGGCCGTTCACATATGCAGGAGGCATGTTGGCTATCGGTCTCGGTGGAGGATCAATCTTAACCCAGATCGAACATATCTTCGACGTAACTGCATCTTGCATTCCAGTTTGTAATCTTGCATCACCATGTTCCTCTCCTTGCATGCGAGGCGCACCAATACATATACATGCCTTGATGTCTTTTGCTCATACCCTAGACCAAGACGACCTGCAAATATGGGATGTGGTTGCAATGGTACATCCATGAGGAAATCATATAAGGACAATCCTTTCAGATCCCTGCCTAGTTCGAGTGGTAGGGCCTTGATAGGATTGCACACAAAATCGAAGTCGGTGAAGCTCCCTGCATTGAGCCCTTTAGGTCTTCATTTATTAAAGGTGGCATGCATGGTGTGTTGACGAAGTGCTTCACAGGCATGAACCCATAGGGCTCGACACCAAAGAACATATCATCTCAGGGCTTTTATTTAGGTTTGCGTTGTACAAATGTGCTGCTACAAAGTGTTCAGACTTTATCATGGCACGCCAGCCCCTGCACACTTGGTTTAGGTGCTCCCAACCGTACCGTTCTCGAAGAAAGCCTCGAGAGAATCTCTGACCAGACTTTTATCCATGGTGATGAGAAGAGGGTCTTTCTCGCTTGTGTTGCCCACCCGTGCGAGACTTCTATCCTCTATATATACGTTTGGCTTCTTCTCCTAGTCCGGCGCCGGTAACCTCTGGACTCTGGTGGCAAAACAACTAGCAGCAAAAGGTGGTGGTTCGGTTGAGAGCGAGCACGGGACGGAGCGAGCCACCTTCCGCGTACAGCGAACACACCCGGATTTACGATCGAGACCGTCACACCGAGCGCACCCCTGCAGTGAGCCGAAGATGTCGGATCCAGTCCACCAGATGCGCGTCCCCAGCCGAGCCAGCACCTTTGCCCCCCAAGAGAGCTAGGGATGAGTGGGCACCGCCACGAGCCCGGCGAACCATGGCCGCAGCGGCAGGTTGTTAACCCCGCGATTTCCGCTCCATGCTCTCGGTATGGCACTAAACCACTCACGCTGCGGCGCTCACGTACATCACACCATCGCTGCGTGTGGCGCGTGTGTCACGTGGTGTCCTGCGTTTGCGTGCGCGGTACGGGAGACAGATCGAGTGGCACGTCGGTCGCGCGGGGGCTGAAGCCCGGCTCCGATCACTGACCGCGCCGCGCGTAGTATTCATCATCTGCGCGCGTATGTACGCGTGCTGCTAGACCGTATACAAGACGTTCCATGTACTCGTGTCCTAGCCGGTCGCGGGTTCCAGCACGCCGGGTCGGGGAGAGGAGTCGGACACGAGATGATACGGGAGGCGGCACACGCAGGCTGTCATTGTATTTGCACACTGGAGGAGTTGCAGTACCTCACGACTAGTCCCTTTTCTGAGTCCGATTTGGATACTAGCTGCCACAAAACTACCGAACGAGGTGTGTGCACTGTGCAGGCAAGCGAGTTTTTCCTGTCTTCTCTTCTCTTTTTCCGGTCGCACTGTTTTAGGCATAGGCTGCAAGTTCGTCTGATTCAGACGTACGCGTGAAATTTGAAAATCCATCGATTAAAAATATCTGATAACCCAAACTAAACTAGCTTCAACAAATAAGTCCACTTCCTTGTTTGATAGACCAATTTATGGAATGCTTTCTACTCCACAAAGAAGGGCCAAATGGATCTTCTTTGGTCTAAATAAAAAAACCTACTGTAGCTCCAACGTACATTCCTCCCTTTTAAGAGGGAGTCACCACAAAGCCAATTGTTTCCATCAAAGATACTGCAAATAAAGCTAACCAAGACATGGGTGTTCCATTCAATTATAGTTTCTCATATGGAAACAAGCATAAGACTACCGCTTGAGAACTAACTGCCTAGGTAAGGGAGACATTAACAAAGCCGACGAACCAGTTGACACTCAAATGCAGAAACCCATTTGGCATTAACAAATGGTAAGGGAAACGATGTTCAAAGGTCTTTTACCCAGCACTGACTAGAATACTAGATCGAGTCACAGATGTGGATACGTGATACAGTCATTCTGATTACCTAATCCTAGAGGATGCATTAGCCTAGAAACACTAAAACGAGCCACAGAATGGTGCCGGAGGAGTTAGTTGATCCAGTCGTCCCCTCGCAGCCTCTTGTTAGGCTTCTGCGGTCTAGTGGACTTCGACCTGGCTTCTGCCGTGGTAGTGCTGCTCTTGGGGACAGGCTCCTTGCACTGAGTAGTGGGTGACTGGGTGCAGCAGGGGCTGGGATGCTAACATGGTCCATTATTGAGTTGACGGAGAAGCTCCCGTTCCTGTACTTGTCGAATACTTGGAAGGTGTGGTTTGATCCAAGAAGAGCCTTAATTTCATTTGGCAGGGTGTACGCATCATCATACTTGATCTTATCCACGAGCTCCTCTGCGGAAACACCAACCAGCTCCTCTGCTACCTCACAGAAGATCATCAAGTCCATTGTGCCAGTAGCATCTTGCACCTTCGTCTTCAGCTTGTACCTTATGTGTCCAGAACAGCAGTGTGGTAATTAGTGACTTATGAATTGATAAATAGTTAAAAATGGAAAGCCAACGTGGCAATGGCAGCATACCAATAAATTGGCCTCTTAATCGGGCCACATCGGCTGCACTTGTATTTTCCTGGAGCCCCATACATTGACTTTTGGCAGGTACCGCATCCAAGATAACACCAACGATCCGTGCAATCTATATCTTTCATGGAGACTCTACACAAAAACATGGTATCCTACAAATGAAATCAGACATTATATGTGAGTAAAAATGATAAGCTTTGCCAGTCACGAAAAAGCAGAAACTTAATTTACCTCATCATACTCCTTCCGATTGAGGCTTTTTATCTGTTCAATTGTACGCCAACTCTTGGCTAACTTTTGAGCTGGACTTTCTTTGAGAAATGGGTTTTCTTGCTGAATGCACGAACTGCACACACACGAATCAGTTAGCCTACAGCTTAGATCAATCATCAATGTAGGTATAAACATATAAAGTTCGCTTGTTACACACAGAATACTAGCACCTATGGTATTTCCATATCTGGTGAGTACTTTCTACATGCTGTAGAGCAAACGAAAAGATCATGAATATGGATGGCAAGGAGGAATTCCCCAACCGACCATCACTGTCCCTGTCCCAGGGCATGGTTCCACACCCACCATCACCACTACTAAACCACACACCCCCTCCCGCTCCTGTGGGGGTGATTGATCCCTGTGGGGCCATGTCTCCCCACTTCAATGATGCGGCCATAGAAGAGAGGTGACGAGCTGGAGAGAGGAGGATTCGTGAAGCAGGGAGTGATTGGTTCTCACCGTTTTCCATCATCGTCAGAGCTTAGGGATTCGGAGGACGAAGACATGGTGTTCTCAGAGCTTAGGGATTCTGAGGACGAGGAGTCATCTCTCAATCTGGACCTCTTGCGATGGTGGCCATCACTCGTCTGTGGAGGGACTGGGATGCTAACATTGTCCTTGATTGAGTTCACAGAGAAGCTACCGCTCCTGTACTTGTCGAATACTTGAAAGGTGTGGGTTGATCCAAGAAGAGCCTTAATTTTATCTGGCATTGTGTACCACTCATCATCATCCTTGATCTTGTCAACGAGCTCCTCTGCAGAGACACCAACCAGCTCCTCCGCCACCTCACAGAAGATCATCAAGTTCATTGTGCCGGTGGCATCTTGCACCTTTGTCTTCAGCTTGAACCTTACATATATACCCAGAACAGCGCTGTGGTAATTAGTGACTTACGAATTGAACAACAGTTAAAAATTGAGAGTCATTGTGGCTATGGCACCATACCAATAAATTGGCCTCTTAATCGGACCACATCGGCTGCACTTGTATTTTCTTGGGGCCCCGTACATTGACTTTTGGCAGGTGTCGCATCCAAGATAACACCAACGATCCGTGCAGTCTATATCTTTTATGGAGACTCTGCACAAAAACATAGTATCCTACAAGCGAAACCAGATATCATGTGAGTAAAACAGATAAGCTTTGCCAGTCACGAAAAGAGCAGAACTTAATTTACCTCATCATACTCTTTTCGATTGAGGCTTTTTATTTGTTCAATTGTACGCCAACTCTTGGCCAACTTTTGAGCTGGACTTTCTTTGGGGTTTTCTTGCTGAATGCTACTGCACGCACACGATTCAGTTAGACATGTACTGATACAGATTAGATCAATCATCAATGCTGGTATAAGCTTATAAAATCCGCTCACTTCGCACCGAATACTAGAACCTATGGTATTTCCAAATCTAGTGAGTATTTCCAACATGCTGTACAGCAAACTATACCACCAAAATATAACATTCCCTAGGGCAAACTATAACACCAAAATATCACATGTTGTAGAACAAAACTATAACACCAAAATGGCAAGGGGAATTCCCCAACCGGACATCCCCGTCCCGGCGTGATTCCACGCCATCACCATCGCACCCAAGCACCCCAACTATCCCGCTCTGGCGCTCTCGAGCGGGGAATCGATCCGTGCGGGGTCCCCGTCCCCGCTTCAATAACGCATTAACGCGGACATAGAAGAGTGAGGTGACGAACTGGAGATAGGAGGTGTAGGGAGCAGGGATCAACTGGTTCTCACTCGTCATTGTCGGAGCTTAGGGATTCGGAGGGCGAGGAAACAGTGTTGTCGGAGCGCTCGTCCTCGGAGCCCAGGGATTCTTCGTCGGAGCGCTCGTCGTCGGAGCTTAGGGATTCGGAAGACGAAGACATGGTGTTGTCAGCTCTCGATCTGGACCTCCGGCGACGGCGGCCGTCGCTCGTCTGCGCAAGGCCAGCGAGTGGGCGACGCCGCGCCCTCGACTCGGGGTACTCGGGCCTCGGGTCGTCGGAGCCGGCCGGAGTCCGTGACCGCTGCCGCGATTGGCGGCAGGCGGTGGATTCCAACGGAGACGGGGGATTGGGGAGATGTTGGGATTCAGGGTTTATTGGATTTTTTTCCCCTTCGAGAGAGGGGTTTATTGGATTGGGATGTGGTGTCCGGTGGGTTTCCTAGCACTAATGTGTTGTTACAATATATACAATGTCTATTTTTACCAAATTTGTTTGTTGTACCAATAATAATATAATATAAGAAAAACAATACAGTTGTAAAATGTTTATGTTTATGATACTTGACCGGGCATTCTATGAATTGAACTAATCATTTCTTCAATTTTCTTTAAATTCCAATTACGCTTAAAATGTACATAAAAATTGTCAAGAACACATACAATCCCGCGTGATAATTGTAGAATTTCTGGCCATAACCGGCTCCTCTCCTACTTGATGGAGTCTAACCTATCCTAGCTCACTTTAGCCTTTGTTTTTGGGTCGTCATAAGAGCAAGGTTAACAATAACGCCGGCAACGGGCTGCAAGGAACGCCACGATGAGAATGAACTCCGCAAATATTTAATACAAAGCAGCAACACCAGCGAATAGAAACGGCCGGCGTTTGGCGAGTCGCTCGCTCCGTTCTCTCTCCTGCTTTCTCTCTCCTCCATGTCCTGAAATAAAAAATTAATGCTGAAATATTCTTTTTTTTCCAATGATGAAGTTGTGTTACTTGCTCCAAAATGGTAAATGGTATGGCAATATCCTTCAGTGACACGTCATAGAGATATAAGCAAACCATAAACCATATAGGAGTAGGTTGATAGTTAGTTTTTTGCCTTACCACTAGTAGAGAATAGATTTTTATCTCCTTCCATGCGGACATTAGTCCCGGATTTTTATTGGCCCCGTAGACGAGATAGGAGTATTGGGATCTGGAGATTGTCCTTTCCCTTGTCGAGGTGACGGATTTTTTGGTGAAGACGGGTGCGTGCAAACCCCCGCCTGTGCATCATATACGACCTCGCGTGCCGGAGCAAAGAGAACGGCCGGTGATGTGGTGGCCGTCCGGGAAGGCCTCCGGCCAGTTCGCCATATGTTCTCACTGCTCGGCTAGACGCTGCACGGCTGGTCGCCCGCCGCGTCATGGATATCGAGGGCCGTGCAGTGGGAGGTCTTTGCGTCACGTACACCAGCTTCGTTCCAGGCGGCCAGTGTTTGTGGTGAACTGTCACACTGTGCAGGCAGGCATGTGCGTTCTTTTATTTCTTTCTGTTCTTTCATGGAATGCTGCTACGATTAGAATCTACTAGTTACCCACTGTTTTTAGCATGGATTGGTGTAGTGTTGTCTGCATATTTGTCATTCATGATTAAGTATAACCGCACAAGCACGAAATTGCATAATCGGTTAATCGTATCTGCTGATAACCCTCATTATCTAAAAAAAAATCTGCTGATAACCCTAAAAAAAACCATAGTGTGCGTTCCTCTTTTTTTGAGAGGGAACACCAATACACACATTGCTAATAAGAGCAGCAGCATTGAAATGACAATCAAGCTAATAAGAACCAAGGCATGTGTTTTCCTTCAATTATAGCAGTTGCTTATTTAGTAGGGAAAATTTGCTACAGGACACGCGAAATGGCGCTCATTTGCTGAGACACACCGTTGACCGCCTAATAGGCTGAGACACACTGCAGTTTTGTGCTAATTTACTGGAGCACACCGCTTTGATTAAAATAACATTTTATGGCTGGGAAGGAGAGATAACGGTGAGGAAATGTCATTTTTGCCCTTGGTTCCACTTGTCATTCCGTAACTTGTGCGCTCGCGCGAGCACCGTGGCTGCACCGCGACGCGCGAGTGCGAGCTTAAGCACCGGCGGGCGTGGTGCTTGACACAACCATTGGGGAAGGGGAAGAATATGACAAGTGGGGTCAGGGGCAAAAATGACATTTCATCACGTTTCTCTCTCCTACTTGGCTGAAAAACGTTATTTTAATAGGAGCGGTGTCTTCCAGCAAATTTGCACAAAAAGAGAGTGTCCACCAGCATATAACGCGGTCAACAGTGTGTCTCAGCAAACGCGCTCCACTTTACATGTCCTGTAGCAAATTTTCCCTATTTAGTATGGGGACACGAATCTGTAAAACTACAAGGAGAACTGGCCAGGTACTTGGAGAAGGCACATTGCATGTGGGTCCGACTGAAATACAGCTTTTCAGCCGAAAATGGCGCGACGTTTTCCAGTTTCTGGTATTTGGTGTCCACGGCAAGAACCCAACCGTCTGTGTCGTCAGCCTTCACCTTGGAGATCATGTAGACGACATCGCCGCGGTACATGTCCAGGGTGGGGTATTTGCTTAGCACCTTGTCCACGGTTAGCTTCTCCTCCTCGCAGTCCCATATCTCAGGGCACAACAACAGGCCGGGGAAACACGAGTCGCCGGCGGGCGAGAGATCGCCGGAGTCGCCGGCGGGCGAGAGATCGCCGGAGTCGACGGCGCCGCACAACTCCCAGTCACTGTTCTCCGAACAGACCGTCGCCTGCTTGAACACTTTGGCCGTCCATGGAAACCTACTGGTGTTGTCGCTGGCGCCGCCGTCAGATTCCGGCCACTCCATCTCGACGAGCCTGAACCAGCCGTCTCTGTAGGTCACATCCCGAATCGGATCGAGGGGAGGCACGGTGCCATCGGAGCACGGGCGGAATGACACCTCGTTTCTGGGCATCAATGGTGGCAGCTTTGACCAGGCGCATCTCCGGGTTGTCCTCCTCGCCGTCGCCGGCGAGCCCGTCGCACAGCAGGACGCCGTGCCGGAGGTCGACCCAGGCCAGCGAGCTGCCTCCGACGGAGAACACCTTGTTGTCATAAAGATCCCCGTCGTACCATTCCAAGTCAGAGGCCACCCTCGCGGCCTTGGTGCTCCACGAGTCCGTCTCGGTGGAGAAGATGTTGACATCGTAGCCCATCCGGTCATTGTCCTCGAACTGTTGCTCGGGGACGACGACGAGGCAGTGCTCGCCGTCGCCGGAGGCTAAGACGCCGACCTGGTAGGCGTGGAGGTTGAGCGGGTAGGGGCGGGGGAGGAGGCGGAGCGACGGCGCGCCGGGGCCGGCCCTGTAGACGAAGACGTCGGTGAACAGCCAGCCGCCGTCGGACACGGGGAGGGTCACGTTCACGAGGACGAAGGCGCCATCCGCGCCGGCGACGTAGGGGTGGCAGAACGTGTCGTCCGGCGGCGGCAGGCCGGGGCAGTGGACGAAGCAGCGCGAGAGGTTTGGGGGGTCGGCGATGCCCTCAATGAGGCCGCCGTTCGCCTGGCCCCGCCCGTCCCATTGCCACACGTGCACCGTCTCGTGGTACAGCACCCCGGTCACCTACACAAAACATTCAGGCACTGACATGAGATCGATTCGATCAAATTCACCGATTGATCGATCGCCGTGTTTACGTACCTCTTTCTTGACGTCACCGGAGTAGCCGCCGACGTACTGGGCGCTGAGGTGGATGCCGTTGCCACTGGTGAAGGCCACGCCGCCGATGTCCTCGACGACGAGGGTGACCGCGGCGACGGGCTTGCGGCTGCGGGAGGCCGGCTGCTTGAAGACCTTCCAGCAGAACGCGGAGGCGTCGGCGAGCACCTTCCTGGCGTACGCGACGCCGACGTCCCGGTCGAAGCGCCTGCCGCCCGCCGTGCTCCGCGCGGCGTTCGTCGCGCTGAACGTGACTGCGCCGGCCGGGGCGGCCACGGCCAGGACCAGGAGGGAGGCGAGTGCTATCACGGCACGCCTCATCATCATCTTGCGGTCAGTGATCGAGGCTGAGAGCGCAACGGTGAGGGGTTTAAATTAATTGCGGGCAATGCAAGATAACATGGCGTAACGAGGATTTATCTGTTGGGTTGCGTGTCAGCCATTTTGGTTGACTTGGCCCGGAGTCAAACACTAGCTCAGTTGGGAAACGCTAAAAAGGAACTCTTCTCGAACCTCAACTTATGATATATGATATTATCCATCAAGACACTAATGTTGTTGCCATAAAGAAATTAGAATAAGAGTAAAATACACCGGCGGTCCTTAAACTTGTTCCGAGGTGTCATCTAGGTCCCCGAACTCTCAAAATGCATATTTGGGTCCCTAAACTTGCTAAACTGTGCCATCTAGGTCCAAAGTTCCAAAAATACCCCTATGCATGATGACATGGCTGCCAATTAAGCATAAAATTTTATACTATTTCTCTAACTAAATCGGTTATTTCCATCACAATAATTAAATAACTTTATTTGATTGTACCATATCGATAATTATAGATCAAGAGATGGACAAACATCAATAACATAGGTGTATTTTTAGAACTTTGGACCTAGATGACACAGTTTAGCAAGTTTAGGGACTCAAATATGCATTTTGAGAGTTCGGGGACCTAGATGACACCTCGGGACAAGTTCGAGGACCGCTGGTGTATTTTAGAATGTAGATTTTTCTCTTGTAAAGTTCTAAAAGAGAGACACATGTCATAATCCTATGAGGCGGCTTGGCCTGTAAATAGAGTCCCCCTCTCTTGTCATGGCATTCAACCCATGTGCATGGTAAACGAGAGAAAGGTGAGTGCTAATGTGCTATGTTAGCCACTAGAGGAAGGGTGTTGTGCACTATTCTGTAAGTTTGTTAAGTTGCAATAAATTTTTATTCTTATAAGTGTTAGTCTCCCGGTTAAGTCATATATTTTTTAAGTACTTAATGCATAAGTTAAGATCTATCGAAGGTTGGCTCTGACACCCGGGATCATAAGGTTCTGTACTTTCATCGTAGGTTGTCTTTGTTACCCGGAAGTCAGCTTCATCTGTTGATAGGCATTTTCACCCGGAAGTGAGAAATAGCTTTATCGTCGAAAAGACCCATAGTGCTAAGTAACTAGAAAGTAAAAGGATGACCGATTCTAAAGTAAGTTGTTGTCTTAGGTGTAGATCCTCAGCTGGTCACCTCAATTTCCAACAGAAAATTGGACAAATGGGTGGTAGCTCGCTGCTTGCTTTTGCCTCCACGAATGAGAGCTACTGTGACGTGGCCACTACCACGCGTGCGGTCTGTTTTGCTTTGCGTTCCATGGTCAGAGCACCCAATGCTCAGCCTCGCTGCGATGCTGGGGCGTCAAAAAAGGTGGAGAAACGAAGGCGCGCGGGGGTGCCCACCGGTAGATGCCCAGGTCGCGGTCGTGCTGTGGTAACGGATCATGTCCATGTCCTGTTCCTTCACAATCTAACTTGGTCCTAATAAAATTTAGTTCAAAAACTAGTATTATTTTGATCCGGCCCTAATCCGGTCCGATCTTTAAAATTTCTAGTACAAAAGTGAGGGCCCTTTACCACCTCTATGCATGTTGGACTGGTGGCCTACGGCACGAGTAACTTATCTCATCGCTGTGTCTCTCGTGCCTCTTCTCTCTTTGCAACATAAACGGTGCATTTAGCCGAGGATGATGGATGGGAGAGACGAGCATCAGTTTAGAGGTACGAACATAATTCATTAGAAAACATTATTTATTTAGTGATAGTTAATGGATCGACTTTGATCGGATCCATGTCGCTTCCCGTCGCATTTGCCAATCACTCTGTTAGCATCAAGGTAACCAGGACCCCTTTTGGGTTGGGCAAGAAATAGGAAAAGGATGAGGCCCAACATAGACTTTTGGCCCGGAGACGGAACAGCTGCGCAGGCCCAAAGCCGCAACGGCCCGACGACTCTCGGGCCGTTAGCTTCCTTCTAGGGGAAGGAGCCGCCCCCGGCGGCATGTTCGACGTGTCAACCATGCTGCACTCTGACAAGCCTTAGGGATGATGCACCTTCCCCGTAAAACAACATTATTACGGGTGTCGGTGTCGGAAATGGCCGGCACTCCCTACACCGCACAGAAAAGTGTTGTGTCTCGTCCCTTGATGGTTGATGCGGAAGCTAACACAAGGACACGGGTTTATCCTGGTTCCGGCCGCGGGGCCGTACGTCCAGCAGGGGATGACGGGGCACCTGCAGTGGTGGCCTCCTGTTAATGCGTGATAAGCGCTGCAGGTGACACTGCAGCCACCGGGTTCTCTTCTTGCTCGGCTGTTGATGCAGCAACAACCGTCCTATATGATGCTGCATCCCTCCCCGACCAAGACGGTTTCAGTCGGGATGGCCTCGTTTGGAGCGAAACCACTCGGAGCAGCAATGTTTGGGGCGGTTGCATTGATGGTGATATCACCAGCAGCTGCCCTCATACTTTCCTCTATGGTGGAACCGTGGGAGTACTGGTGGCCTGGGGTTACATCAGGAAGGTCCCGGGCCCACGCTGCACCCTGCTCGTACTCGGAGAGGCCTAGGCTTGGCCACTTGAGGGCTCGTCTACTCCAAGCCAGCTTCCTCCATGGTGAGGTCCTACGATGGTGTCTCTGGATGCGGAGGAGGTGCTTGTCACACCCAGGTTTACACAGAAACCCGAATGCTTCCATATGTGTGCCCAGGAAGTCCACAGAACCTATACAGCTTAGAAATATGGAAATCAGAGTACATATGCTCGAATAAAATAGTTTAACATCAGAGTTTATCTAAATAAAACACAGCGGAAGCCTATTTATTAACTCTCTTGATAGGTAGAGACTCAAGTCCATAGGGACGCTGACTAGTTGACCACAACTCAAAAGTATGAAAATCCTCAGGAAACTCAGTAGCGGTCTCAATCACTGATCCATCTGTTACCCATCTGGGATTTTGTTGAATAATGGCAAGTGTAAGTAAAACTATTACTTAGCAAGTATAACACGGGTATATGAAGGCTTAAAAGAAAGGCTTGACACGGCTGAACTACATTAGCAATTTTAATTGATTCATTTTATCATAATCGAAGTTACTACATGTATTTGAATCCTAGTTGCAACCCAATTAATAGAGTAGAAGTGGCATTAAACAAAGTTGTCGGTGTCGGAAATGGCCGGCACTCCCTACACCGCACAGAAATGCGTTGTGTCTTGTCCCTTGATGGTCGATGCGGAAGCTAACACAAGGACACGGGTTTATCCTGGTTCCGGCCGCGGGGCCGTACGTCCAGCAGGGGCGTGCTCGCGCACTCGTATGCTGAGTATGATCCGGGGTGCTTGCAGAGGGGAGCTACAAGTGGATGCGGGAGAGGAGAGAGGTTCCCCAAGTCCCTGGTCCGTGGTGAATGTGATTGAGCCTTGAGCCAATGCTGAGTATGTTTCTGGTGTGTGTTCGTGTCTCAGCGTGAGCCAAGGCATGTGAACTTTCGGTCCCCTTCTACAGGGTTCCGTCTCTCCCTTTTATAGTTCGAGGGGAGACGGGTTACAGTCGTGGGTACAGTGTATGCTACAGTGCGTGCTATAGAGTGAGTCGTGCGGTGCGTCCCGCGGAGGGAGCAGGCTTGTTTTGTTATCTAGTTGAGGACCCCTTCAAATCCTGGTGCTTCCTTGCATCTGTCTCCTTCGAGGCTTCGGGGGGTCGCTCGATGTTGCTTCGAGGCGGTCGGGTTGTCGCTCGATTCTTCACTCGAGGGGGCTTCATGCTGCTTTGAGAGGGTTGCTTGTTGAGAGTAGGGAGGCTAGAGTGGTGTAGGTGGCAGCCCTGTGTTAGATGCCTTTATCAGTTATGATGACCAAGAGAATATGGCCTGCCCCGTTGGGCCGGTACGACCGGTTTTGTCCTGGCGACGGGGACATGCCGTATTCGTATGGGGCGGCCTCCGCCTGGATGGCCCGGCAACCTTCTGTATTTGCCGTGGGGGCCCCCTCCGTTGAGGACGGGAGCCGGTAATGTAGGCGTATAGCCTACCGTTGCTACGGCGTACATTTTGTCTTCCGGAGACGTGGTTGGCAAGGGTTAGGAAAACCTTGCTTGCCACGCCGGACTGGCAACACCGTTTGACCAGAGCGCGTCTCTGGCCATTGGTCGTGTCCTTGATGGGGTCCCCCGCGCCCGTTCGGGGGCGTTTCGCCTTGTGAGAGATGGGGGCCCCTGGTGAAACTGTGCAGAAGTACGGTTGGAACCGGTGACACCAGGGGTACAGTGCTGCGCATGCTCTGTACGGCTCTTGCCCGTCGGTGTCACAGGAGGCACAGGGTTGCCAGATCATGTCAGGGGCGACGTGCGAGGAGGATTTTCCTTTTGACCTCTACGCCCGGTGTGGGAGTAGGAGCCGTTGGTCCCCGTGCCGCTGTCGTGGCGCTCACTCGAGGGGCTGAGATGAGCTCGAACGAGGCGGAGCGGAGGTTTGTGACTCGAGGGGGGGGTTCCCTCGAACGAGGCGGAGTTTTGGGTGCGGCTGCGTCGTCCCCTCGTGGGCCGTTGCTGGGCCTGAATGGCTGGTAGGGGCCATATGAGCTTTTTGGGTGTGGTTTATTTGCTGGTGGTAGCCTTTATTGCGTTTTTGAGGGTAGTTACCCTGATGATTAAGGGACCCCCTAATTTGGTCCCCGACAACGGGTAAGCACGTGTACTCAGGCAGCTCTGACACCGTGACAGGATGAGCCCCTCGTCCAGAACCCATCATGTCGAGCTGCCCCACAAGCGGGCGGAGGGATCCTGCTCCACAAGCTGCCTGTCACCATGACAGGCATGGAAAGATGTGCCCATATGACCCAGGCTCTGTGGCAACCCTGGGTCTCGTGGCCACCAGGGATGATGGGAGGTGTCTCCTGAGCCACGGAACGTAACTGACAAAGGGGGCCCACTGGCAGGACGACGCCTCCTGGGGGCGCCGATTTCACATTAAAGATGGTGAGACCTTTCCCACTACCTAGGGAAGGTATAAACAGAATAGAATAGAAGGACAACATGCAAAGGGATCAGATCCGAGAAGAGCAATACATTCAGAACCACCACCACACACAGGACGTATGGTGTTACGCTACACAGCGGCCCGAACCTGTCTAAATTTTCTTGGCCCTTTTTTCACTACCTCGATCTAAACTCGCTGCATGTTACACCCCTAGCCGAATCTCTAAATAGGGGTTTCCATGAATCCCTACTAGC
This sequence comes from Echinochloa crus-galli, assembly GCA_900205405.1. Classification (NCBI taxonomy): domain Eukaryota; kingdom Viridiplantae; phylum Streptophyta; class Magnoliopsida; order Poales; family Poaceae; genus Echinochloa; species Echinochloa crus-galli. The sequence continues at coordinate 2,335,055 of OAMR01000103.1, forward strand.
GTTACTCACCCACTGTCACACGCCGAAGGGAAAAGATGCAGACGGATGCATCATGTTGTAGACACTCACCTCTTTCTCACTTTTTTCGGTAATGCTCATGAAACTTACCAAAAACAAACGGACCTCACCTCTTTCTCACTTTTTTCGGTAATGCTCAGGAACCCGAAACTTACCAAAAAACAAACGGACGTGTGGTAGCATATGGTCCATGAATTTTTCATCGGGTGCTCTTCATACCCCATGTCTCCAGGTGTCTTATCCCCATCCCTGACTCTTCCTCGCGCAGTCGCGCTGCTCCTACTAGGGCGGCGGCCGTGCACACGGCGAGCCGCTGCTTGGCCGGCGGGGGCTGCACGTGCCGTCGCCACTGTCTGCTTCCTCCACACATCCAATGCTGCCACAGCCTTCTCTTCCTCGTTCCTCCGCGCCGCTGCCACCTCCTTCCTCGGCACGCTGCCGCAGTTGCCACCTCCTCTTCCTCGTGTGCTGCCTTCTTCCTCCGTTGCGACCACCCGAGTCCTCCACACGCCATCGTGGACTTTTCTGCGATGGGAGCTTGGATCATATGCATCCTCGACGACATTGATGGTTGGCATAGGAGATCGTGAATAACACAAAAGATGAGTGAATTTTGGATGTTGCAACAAGTGACTTATGATGTTATGTTTCACAAATTTTGATGTTGCAATCGTGATTTTTGTGATGTTATAATTATGATTTTTATGATGTCACAATTGTAATTTTGTGATGTTGCATGAGGGGTTCTTGGATGTTTCAATAACTGCATTTCAAAGTCTTCACAGTTCTTTCTAGAGAAAAAAGAGGATTGGAGTATGTTGTTCCATGAAACATCACCATTTGTTGCAACAGAAATTGGTTTCCCATGATATCGATATTGTATTTTTGATATATAGGTCTGATGTTGCAAAATGCAATATTGATGTTGCAACTTATGTTTTTTTTATGTTGTGATGGACCATCTGATGAAAAATCCCATCTAACGTCCGAGCGCTCTAAGTACCGCTTTTTTTTCCGAATAGCACGTGGTGGCTTACATCTAGTGATGCCTTTAATAGTGGAGCAGCACTAAGAATTTAATGTAGGTGAGATAGAACATTTTATTAGAGCAATTTCAGCGGACTTTCTAAACAGGCACATATCCAAACAAAAAAATATACTTCAATAGGCCCTCTACTTGGCCCCCTATGTTTAAGAGTCCTCCAAATTAACCCCTCAATCCTCCATTCCTGAGAAGGTTTATAGAGCTTTTTATTTACGAGAGCTATTGCTGAGGTTGTAGCAAACTCTGTGGCCCTCAAAAGATAGATACGGCTACAAATTTAAGATTTGGAGGATCTACTTTAAAGGATATTGCCACAATAAACAATTTGATTTGCCAATTGGACAGAATTGGACAGATACCAAATTTCGACTCAGTTTGCACCTGTAGAGCCAAAGACTGGGAAAATAGTCGTGTCAAAATGTAATAGCTCTAGTCCCTAATTAATACTCTCTTTGTTTCCATTATGAAACATTATAAATGGTTTTAGCTTCTCTAGGTACATATAGTTGTTATAATATATCGAGACATAATATACATCTAAATGTATAGCAAAAGTTTCAGCTTCACTTTTCTCTCTTGAGAAAAAAATCGGTCCCAAATTATTATAAAGTAGCGTTATTCTACACCATCCCATATATAGTTTTGCAAAAAAAAATAGTAAATGGGTCCCAAACGCAAATAAAAAACCTAAAGAACCATGTCCCAAATTATTACAGACATTACCATTATGCTACATCATCCCATATATAGTTTTGTAATAAAAATAAAAGACTCCCAAACGCCAATCTAAACCCTAAAGAATCATACATGGGATGTGAAGAAATATAAGGCGGTCATCTTCGAAGAACGACATGACCACTCTGAAATTCCTGCTCAGATTTCACTGCAACTTGGCCGAAAACAAGAGCAGTAGGCTCCATGGACAGTACCTAAAAAAAGTTGTGGGTTAGCATTTTCATTTTTTGTATTCTATAGATTGTGCGGTACAGAGCTACTGCCCTCTCAATAATAAGTGTAGTTTTGGTTTTGACCTCCTGTTTTGTCCAGTTCCAAAAATATCAGCTGAAAACCTTATTGAACAGCTTTATTTTATCCTTTTATTCCATTTATTTCTTTTCCACAGTACAAACGTCAACAAAACATTTTTTGAACATCCACTATTAAGCAATACAGTAGTATCCTGAGATGGTCAACAAACACCTTATTCAATTCTGTCACGTAAGGCTAGAGCATTGACGCGTTGATGGCGAACCACCAATCAACATCAACCCCCGTACTTGGCCTTGTAGTCCTGCCACAGCTGCTGCACGTTCTTGCCCAGGATCTGGGCGAAGAAATCGTCGGTGTAGCCGTCCTTCATCTTGGCGTTGAGCATCGCCACGAACCCCGGCTTGAGCGAGTCGCAGTAGTCCAAGAACCTCGCCGTGACGTCGTACCCCTGATCCCACTTGTCTCCCTGCCCCGGCTGCACCCAGTGCCCCGGCGCGTACCCCGCCTTCAGCCTCACGTAGTCGGCGATGCCCTCGATGAGGCCGCCGTTGGCCCGACCCTGCCCGTCCCACTGCCACACGTGTGTCGTCTCGTGGTACAGAACGCCGGTCACCTAGAACACAGTGACACAGCACGGCGCACAGATCGAGATGCTCATTCAGAAACAGAGATGTCCATTCAGAAACAGAGACGCCTCATGAGCTTATTAGTTGCAGGGAAGAATAGCCGGAGTGTGTTACTACCTCGGTCTTGACGTCGCCGGAGTAGCCGCCGACGTAATTGGCGCTGAGGTGGATGCCATTGGCGATCGTGAAGGCTACGCCGTCGATGTCCTCGACGACGAGGGTGACCGCGTCGACGGGCTTGCGGTCGGCGGGGCTGGGCTGGTTGAAGGTGTTCCAGATGAAGGTGGAGGCGTCGGAGAGGACCTGCTTGGCGTAGTCGAGGCCGACGGCCTGGTCGAAGCGCTGGCCGCCGGGGGTGTTGGACGCCGTGTTCGTCGCGTCGAACGTGACGGCGCCGGCCGTCGCGGCCAAGGCCAGGGCCAGGAGGGATGCGACCGTGGCGACGTGAAGCTTCATCCTGTGCTGGGTGGTGGGTGCTTGCTTCTTGCTCCGGTTGTTAGCTGCGCTTGTGTTTATATAACAGGCAGGGAAGATGTGATGAGAAGTTTCTCAAAACAGATTGAAGCTGATGTAGTAGGGTTTGGTATGGTCAAATGGACTGGGTTGGACTTGTTCCAGTTTGGCTATGCTTTCTGGAAGTTTGGTGTGGAAGAAAGCCCCTAAATATGTCCTTTTTTTCTCCATGGACGGCAATAGGTATGTCTTGTGTAATTTGCCGAAATGAGTCAACCAATGCACACGCACAACCAAGAAATTTATTCAGCTATTGGCCTATTTCCTCTGCACCTGGATAGAGCCATTTGACCATTAGCATACAGCACAATATATATATCTGTCATTTGTGGATTGCAACCATGACTCATTGCAAGCATAACTGGGGATATATGTTTTTGCATTTGCGTGTCAACAACATAGATCATGCGTGACTCAGTACATTTCGTGTTGATGCAGACATCGCAGGAACCTGGAGCTCTGGATGTGCCAAATGTCCGAACTCTGAAGGTGCTGCGCCTGACGGTTTCGTATAAACAAACATATTTCCAGATCTGTACCGGGAAAATATCTGTCTAAATGCGCAGATAATGGGATTCTACAAAGTAACGATCAGATTTTCGGTTGGAGAAACAACATTACTGATCAGATTTTCGGGTTCCAAAAGTTTTGCATGGCGCAAATTTGATGCTGATGGGTGATGCAAGCATATGGGAGCTTTCCTATCTACAGATAGACGGACTCGGCACCTCCTTTTATTTTTTTTCTTGCCGCGTGATTCCGGTTTCTAAACTCACGAGCACTGGGTACATACAGGTGCTAACAGAGCAAACGAACCAGCTAAGACTACCATTTTCCATTACAAAGTTCAAAAGGGTTAAACGGGCTAAGGTACGGCACTGATACTAGATCAAATCACTGAGTACATTGAGTTGTTCAGAGGTAGAAGAAAGAACACGACCCATTGCCTAATCCTAGGGGATGCATTAGCCTAGATACACTAAAACGAGCAAAAGAAATACAGAATGGGCCTGTGAGTTAGTTGGTCCAGTCTTCCCCTCGCGGACGCTTGTTAGGATTCCGCAGTCGAGTGGAATCCAACCTTGACTCTGCAATGTTAGCACTGCCCTCTGGGACAGGCTCTTCCTTGCATTGAGCAGGGATTGCCGCCACCTTAACACTGCCCTCATGGACAGGTTCCTCCTTGTATTGAGTAGTGATTGCCATCTTAACGCTGCACTCATGGACAGGCTCCTCCTTGCATTGAGTAGTGATTGGAGTAACGATTGCCACCTTAAAGCTGCCCTCATGGACAGGCTCCTTGCATTGAGTAGTGGTTGCAGCAGGGACTGCCACGTTGATGCCGCCCTCAGGGACAGGCTCCTCCTTGCATTGAGTTTGAGTAGTGGTTGCAGCAGGGACTGGGACGCTAACATCATCCATGATTGACCTCACTGAGAAGCTCCTGCACCCATACTTGTCGAATACTTGGAAAGTGTGGGTCGATCCAAGAAGATCCTCGATTTCTTCTGGCAGGGTGTACCACTCATCATCATCCTCGATCTCCTCAACGAGCTCCTCTGCAGAGACACCGACCAGCTCCTCAGCCACCTCACAGAAGATCATCAAGTTCATTGTGCCGGTGGCATCTTGCACCTTCGTCTTCAGCTTGTACCTTATGTGCCCAGAACAACGGAGCGATTATTAGTGACTTATGAATTGAGCAATAAGTAAAATTGTGAAGCAATGTGGTAATGACAGCATACCATTGAATTGGTCTCTTAATTGGGCCACATCGGCCACACTTGTATTTTCTTGGGGCCTTGTACATTGACTTTTGGCAGGTGTCACATCCAAGGTAACACCAACCACTGCTGCAATCTATATCTATCAGGGTGACTCTGCACAAAAACGAGGTATCCTGCCAGTGAAGATAAATATGTGAGTAAAACAGATAACTTTGCACATGAGAAGAGCAGTAACTTAATTTACCTCGTCGTACTCCTCTGGATCAAGGTTTTTTAGCTGTTCAATTGTTCGCCAACTCTCGGCTAACTTCTGGGCTGGACTTTTTTCTGGAACAGGGTTTTCTTGCTGGATGCGCAAACTGCATGCATATGAGCCAGTTAGTAATTTACTAACACAGCTTAATCAATTAACAATGTAGGTATAAACTAATGAAGGTCACTCACTTTGCACAAAATTCTTGCACTTCTGGTATTTCCAAATCTAGATAGTACATTGAAGATGTTGTAGAGCAGACTATAACACCAAAATATCACGATTTCAGAACAAATGGCACCAAAAGATTTCAGTACACACTATAATTAAGCTGACAAATGAATGGGTGGATCAAGGATTAACCTGAATGTGAGGATTCAACACGCATTCCCGCAAAGACAGCAACAACTGAGGCTTCTTCGCCTTCCTCGAGCATATCCTCAGCAAACTCGGAAGCAATATCTCCATACAACGTGACACTCAGTTCCCTTCCTCTGTAAATGGTAACTCCACCAATGAGGAGCTCAAGGACGTCAATCATCCAAAAGGATGAACTGTATTACATTACCTCAGATTCCGAATTCTTGCATTGCAAATTTTTATAAGGCGGGATCCTTTCCAGACCTCCTCTAGATCCCCAGCATATACTACGTGGCCCAGAATGTCTGCATAATTTATATCAGCACATGTAACAAAAATAATAGGATATAGATGTGGCAGGTCTAACTCTGATGAAGTTTCTGTTTTAAAAAGAACCTACCTGTCAATAAGCTATTGTCATCGCACCTAGAACGGAGATCCTTAAAATTAATGAACTCAAAGCTGTGGAGTGGTATCGAGTCACTATCTCACTGACCACTGTCTGCCTTCCAAAGTAAATAGTCAACTCATTGCTACAGGACATGTAGCTTTCCCTCCTTTCCTCAACTGTAAAACCTGACAAGTCATAGACCTTCCCTTCAACTAGCTGCTCCTGAAACTGATCTATATCATTGGGAAGTACACGCGCCTGCATAGTTTCACCCTGAAGGTACAAGTGTAGAACTACTTCAGTGCATTGAAAACTCGAAGGATGGTAGCTTAACATTAGTAGACAGCAAGCAATGTGATCAGCCATTTGGTGTTTAACTTAGTGTACGGAATGCATCACCTGATCATCGATCAGAAGACTATCAAGCAACGATCAGATTTTCGGTTGGAGAAACAACATTACTGATCAGATTTTCGGGTTCAAAAAGTTTTGCATGGCGCAAATTTGATGCTGATGGGTGATGCAAGCATATGGGAGCTTTCCTATCTACAGATAGACGGACTCGGCACCTCCTTTTCTTTTTTCTTGCCGCGTGATTCCGGTTTCTAAACTCACGAGCACCGGGTACATACAGGTGCTAACAGAGCAAACGAACCAGCTAAGACTACCATTTTCCATTACAAAGTTCAAAAGGGTTAAACGGGCTAAGGT
>OAMR01000103.1:2345084-2388511 GCA_900205405.1 Echinochloa crus-galli
GGGTGACTCTGCACAAAAACGAGGTATCCTGCAAGTGAAGACAGATATGTGAGTAGAACATAACTTTGCACATGAGAAGAGCAGCAGCTTAATTTACCTCGTCGTAATCCTCTGGATCAAGGTTTTTTAGCTGTTCAATTGTTCGCCAACTCTCGTCTAACTTCTGAGCTGGACTTTTTTCTGGAACAGGGTTTTCTTGCTGGATGCGCAAACTGCATGCATATGAGCCAGTTAGCAATTTACTAACACAGCTTAAATCAATTAACAATGTAGGAATAAACTAATGAAGATCACTCACTTCGCACAAAATTCTTGCACCTCTGGTATTTCCAAATCTAGATAGTACATTGAAGATGTTGTAGAGCAGACTATAACACCAAAATATCACGATTTCAGAACAAATGGCACCAAAAGATTTCAGTACATTCTATAATTAAGCTGACAAAGGAATGTGTGGATCAAGGATTAACCTGAATGTGAGGATTCAACACGCATTCCTGCAAAGACAGCAACAACTGAGGCTTCTTCGCCTTCCTCGAGCATATCCTCAGCAAACTCGGAAGCAATATCTCCATACAATGTGACACTCAGTTCCCTTCCTCTGTAAATGGTAACTCCACCAATGAGGAGCTCAAGGACGTCAATCATCCAAAAGGATGAACTGTATTACATTACCTCAGATTCCGAATTCTTGCATTGCAAATTTTTATAAGGCGGGATCCTTTCCAGACCTCCTCTAGATCCCCAGCATATACTACGTGGCCCAGAATGTCTGCATAATTTATATCAGCACATGTAACAAAAATAATAGGATATAGATGTGGCAGGTCTAACTCAGATGAAGTTTCCAATTTAAAAAGAACCTACCTGTCAATAAGCTATTGTCGTCACACCTAGAACGGAGATCCTTAAAATTAATGAACTCAAAGCTGTGGAGTGGTATCGAGTCACTATCTCACTGACCACTGTCTGCCTTCCAAAGTAAATAGTCAACTCATTGCTACAGGACATGTAGCTTTCCCTCCTTTCCTCAACTGTAAAACCTGACAAGTCATAGACCTTCCCTTCAACTAGCTGCTCTTGAAACTGATCTATATCATTGGGAAGTACACGCGCCTGCATAGTTTCACCCTAGAAGTGAAGGTACAAGTGTAGAACTACTTCAGTGCATTGAAAACTCGAAGGATGGTAGCTTAACATTAGTAGACAGCAAGCAATGTGATCAGCCATTTGGTGTTTAACTTAGTATAGGGAATGCATCACCTGATCATCGATCAGAAGACTGTCAAGGCCGAACGACTCATCATTTTTTGGATTGAAGGACTCCCACAGCCGCGAGATGCGCACACGAACTCTACATTTGTTCATTCCATAGGTTAACTGAGACAGTGGGGTGAACTCATCCTCAGCTGAACCCATTTTGGCCTTGATCGCCTGAGGCTGTAAGCTAGCATAGAGACAAAAATGAAATAGTGATAAAACTTTTGTATTGTATATATGTCAATCCTACAAATGGAGAAGCTTGAGAATTCCCAGTAATAAATTTTCACCATGAATCCGAAAATCTGAAACCTTATGTACTATAATTGCTTTCCCATCATAAATTTCTCACTAAACAGGAGTTTTAACTGGTTGAAATTTCTGAGTTTTGTGTTTTTTTTCTGTGATGAAACGGTATCAGATGTAAATCTATTTCGGGATAAAAGTTCTTCTATTTGTCATGTAAACATTGGCAGCGATTTTGCATGAGCTTGGAGAAGGAGATAATAAAAGTGTTAATGTGAGTTCCACTACTGCTGCTAGCATGCGCATAAGAAAATTAGAATGACATGATTTTCAATCAACAAATGTTATTATATCTCAATACGATATGGCATCAGCAACTAGAATATCATGCAAAGAAACAGTGATTGTAACATTGAAAACCCTAGCTGAAAAATCCGCACATTCAGAAAATCATTATAACTGTTTCGTCAAAAAGAAAAATCACCATACGAAAAGTGCTACAACTAGGCTTCTCTCCGTCTACAGTATGCAAACATACCGGATTATAAAACGACCTGATCGAGTACAGTCCTGGAGGAACAATAAAAACAGATCCGAAAAAAGGGTTCATGCCATAACTCGGTAATCCACCCACGAAGGCCAACTCAGACCTCAACAGCGTAGTAGAACCTTGAAGCAGTTCAAGAATGGGAAAGCACTACTCAAGGCTTCAGGATCGTTGGAGGAAGAATCGTTCATATGGACATCCGCAGAAGTTGAAGCAGAGAACAGGAGAATCGAGATGAAAACTAATAATGCAGGTGCTAAACAAAAACCACCTGGGTTACTTTACCTCCTGAACGGGAGTGGTGGTGGATCTGATTTTCTCCTTCCCGTCGCCGAGAACGAGCTTGCCGGAGAAGGAAGAGGACCAACCGACCACGGGAGAAAGAAGGGGAGAGACGGCGGTCTTGGACGGAGTGCAAGACTTGCCGTTGCAGAGCGATGGGGTGACATGTGGGGCCAATTAAACCTGGGCCAACCTGGGCCGTATCTTGTGTTTTTTCCTCCTTTTTCTCTAGCAGAAAGTTTGTACTACTTATTTGGAATTGGACGCAGGGGAAACTTCTCAGAAATGATTTGCGTAATATAGAGGGCTTACGTCCCACCTGTGTTTAACGGATAAACCCATGTTTGATCCATCCATGCTGCTCTCTACGACGACTCTGCCTCACCCTCATGTTCTGCTGGGGTGGGAGCCGCTGAGATAATGAAAGGTGGGCCGTGAGTCTTCCCCTCCGCATTTGCAATTCGTGTCCCCTGCATCTACGTAATACGCTGAAGCAATCTCTGCCTATGTCACCTCCTACGAGGAGTAACAGAGCAAGGATTCTGAGTCTATAGAACTGTGAGGTTAAATTGCCACGCGACCATTCCGTGATTCGACGTTGCCATCCTACAAAATGTTTTTCATGTGTCTATTGTATATCTATTGATGAGGGATAGTTTAGTATATTTTTTATGTTTTTATAACTTTTTTAAAAGTTATAAAGGTTTGAGTTTGGACAAAGAAAAGTTTGAGTTTTGCTCAAGTCATAAAAGTTTGAGTTTGACAAAACTGAGACCCCTATCTTTTAAAATGAAGTTAGGGAGTAACAAATAAAGCTGGTCTTTGTCCTTTAGAAATGAATTGTTTGACTCATGATATGTTTGACTTATCGACCACCAGCCAACAGTATTTTTCTCTCAGCAGAAATGAGCACCAGCCAACCAACAATATTTTTCTCTCAACACAAATCAGCACCAGCCACCAACCAAACGAACCGGCCGAGAAACGTCAACACATGACATGTATATTTGACCATTTAGTAAGCAGAACATAGTGTTATACGACGTACGTGGTCAATATAAAAACCTTATTCTATAATCACACCATGCTAGCTAGACACTGACGTGTTTGAGTGTTGACGACCATATATAGATCGACCTCCTATATATCCATATCAAGCCGCGTACATAGCCTTGTAATCCTGCCACAGCTGGTGCTGCACGCTCTTGCCCAGGATCTGCACGAAGTAGTCTTCGCTGTACCCGTCCTTGAGCTTGGCGTTCAGCTCCGCCACGAACCCCTGCTTCAGCGAGTCGCAGTAGTCCAGGAACCTCGCCGTGACGTCGTACCCCTGATCCCACCTCTCGCCCTGCCCCCGCCGCACCCAGTACGACGCTACATAGCCCGCCCTGAGACTGTTTGCAGCGGTTGCTGCTAAAAGGTCCTGGACCGCTACAGTAGAGGTTTTTACCCCGAATTCTGTCTGCAGCGGCATCCCCTAAATGCTCCTGCACTGTGCCGGTCCCCTGCCCCCTCCCTAAATCTCCCGGAGGCGGAGGCCTCCTCCAAATCCGCGCCGCCTCTCCCTCCCCGCGACATCCCTCTCGCCGTGCGCCGCCTCCCCCTCCCCACAACCTCCCTCGCCGGAGAATCTCTCGCCATGACGCCGCCGCCCGCCACCGCCGCAGCGGCCGCAGCGGCCCGTCACCACCGGCCGCACCTGCTCCTCCGCCGCGGCGGGGGATTCCTGCTCACGCCGTCGGGGCCCGCCACGCTCCACTTCGCCTATCGGGGCGGGGTCGCGGCCGCATGCGCCGCCTCGGCCCGCCGCTCGCAGCGTCCGGCGGCCGAGATGGACAGCGAGCGAACCCCCAATCCGAGCGAGCGACGCCGTCCACCGCAATCCCCATCCCCAGCCGCGGCCAGGACGCTGTGATAACGAGGACGGCGGCGGTGGACGTCGAGGACCTGCTGGTCCGCGTCAAGAACGGCGACGACGTCGAGCTCGCCGTCGTCACGCGGGAGGTTGCAGCGCTCGCCGAGGAGGGCAGGCTCGGGGAGGACGACGACGAGGACGGGCTCCTCGTGCCGGCGCTGCTCGCGCGCCTCGCTGCCGCGGGGAGCGCCGAGGCCAGGGTCAGCGTGTTGGCCGCGCTCAGGCGGCTCGCCGGATGCGTTGCCGGCGAGACCAAGGTGAGACAGACGTCCGCTTCATTGTGCTCTTTCTTTCTTCTTGCCCATATAAAGCTTGCGCACGCCTTCTGTTCGATGGTATGCTCTCCGTGCGCTACTAGCTAGTATGGCAGGCTCGAGGAGGAAGACGACAAGGACGGGCTCCTCGCGCCGGCCGGCAATGGGTCACAAGAACAAGTACGACACCAATAAGAAGGCCGGCGGCGGCGTGGCGGCGTCCTCCTCGTCGGCGGCGGCAGTGGGGAAGGTGGGCTCGCTCTCGGCGCTGACCGTTCGAGCTCGTGGACGTGCGTGGCGGCGCTCCACGACAAGCACGCCTCCCCGGCGATGCGCGAATCGGCGCTGGCGTCGCTCGGCGGCGCGCTCGAGTCCTCGGTCGTGCCGCTCGACGAGGCCTCCGACGCCCGGCCCCTCGTCATCTTCGCCTTCTGCAGCGCCGCCATCAAGAAGGGCACCGCCGCGCCGGCGTTCGCCAGGGAGGAGGGCGAGAGCGGCTGCAGGAGGAAGAGCGGGGAGCCCGCCATGGATTTGAATTCGGAGTTTGGTTGGAGTCGTCGGCTTGCGAGAGGGAGGGAGAGTGTGGCCGCGGACAGAGCGAGACCGAGACGGGTGATTTGGAGATTGAAATACAGGACACCGTTGCAGCAATACATGGATTTAGAGGATGGAATATTTTACAAGGCATTGAAATATTCCTCTAGAGGGTGAAATATAGGGGACACCACTGCAAATAGCCTGAGCCGCACGTAGTCGGCGATGCCTTCGATGAGGCCGTGGTTCGCCTCGCCCTGCCCGTCCCACTGCCACACGTGCGCCGCCTCGTGGAACAGCACGCCGGCCACCTACAAAACATTCATCGCCTTTTCTAAAAAACAAAACATTCATCGATCAATTTGTTTGTTTGCCTCTCCCGGCCGGGGACATATGAGCAGAGAGTTAAAACTAACACACTGGATGGTGGATGCCCCTCTCATCGAGATCACACCGCTATTCTGACATTGCCGGAGTAGTTGCCGACGTACTGGGCGCTGAGGGTGATGATGTCGCCGCTGGCGACGGCGACGCCGCCGACGTCCGCGACGACGAGGGTGACCTTGTCGACGGGCTTGCGGTCGGCGGGGTTGGTCTGGTTGAAGACGTAGTACCAGATGAACGTGGACGCGTCGGAGAGGATCCGCTTCGGGAAATCGAGCCCGACTTCCCGGTCGAAGCGCTGGCCGCCGGGGGTGTTGGACGCCGCGTTCGTCACGTCGAACGTGACGACGGCGCCGGCCGTCGCGGCCAAGGCAAGGGCCAGGAGGGAAGCGGCGACGACCGTGGCGACGTGAAGCTTCATCTTGTGCTGGGGCTGCACTTCTTGCTATGAGATTAGCTACTCGCGATTGCGCTGTTATATATAGTAGGCGAAGCAGGGCATTAGGCCGGCTTATACTTGTATATATATGTAACTAACAGGGAAGAAAGCTATGATGACAAGTTTCTCAGTGGAGCTGATCTAGTGTAGAGTTTACTCAAATGAGCTGAATCGGACTTCGCGCGGTATAGTCCGGTCTCGTCGTGGACAGTAATATATGATCTCTTTGATGTTATATGACTGCTAATCAATCGATGCTTGATCGTTCGTTTGCAGAAATATATGTGTCAACGAATAATATTGGTACTTTGGGAAGTGGTGACTTGAAAAGCGCGCTTCTAATAAAAGACATGCTAAGAACAAGAGAGTTACTCAAAAGAAAAAAATATGATTCTATAAATCATACAGTTGTGTTCTTTGTCAATCTGATGCAGGTGAAAGCCATGATCACCTCTTCTTCTTCCACTGTCCATTTGCGCAATAGTGATGGCTCTTACTGGGTTTTCAGGCACCTCTGCATTTTCAGCCTGTTGAGATTCTGGAAGGTTGCAAAAATCATCTAGGAGTAGATGTGATGATCATTTTAGCTTGGGCCATCTGGATGTCTAGAAATGACCTAATCTTTAGGAATCTACCAGCTAGCATTCAAAGATGCAAGAACATTTTCAAGCATGAGCTTGGTCTGGTTGTCATCAGAGCCCCTTGATTTCCTCATGGCTAGAAGCCCTTGTGTAATTGAGTTTATTTTCTTTGTTTCTTTTTTTATCTTGAACCTGGGACTGTCTTTAGTTTCTTTTTTTCTAATATAATTAACCAGTAGGGGCCTAACCCTCCTGTTTCCTCAAAAAAAGAAAAGGGCGGGCTGAAGGCGGTGGGGCGGTCGGTGGGCGGTGGTGCGGTGGCGAGTTTGCCACAGACCGTGGGAGGTGGAGGAGGCCGGCAGTGGGTCATCGCTTTTAATTTATACTTTAGGTAACTAATATGGGTACGTATGCCAATAATCTCAAATAGGAGTATAACTTAGACTTTCTTTATCTTCATTTGTTTATTTGGGTTCTTGGTATCCTTTCCTCATGTGTTAAATCTTGAGTCCACCAGATTATACAAACAAACACCAAGGGTTCAAGAGTCCTTTGCGTAGTCGACCGACAGCCTAGTTGAACCGCTGCCCGTCGGGGGACGTCGTGTTAGTTGCGTTGGACATCTATGGCGCCAGCCCGGGCGGCAAAAGACCAAGGGAAGGAGGGTAAGTTTTATGCACATTCTAAGCAGGAGGGTAAGTTTTATCATGAGTATTGAGTAGAGGGTTTTACTACTATTTAGTAGGCCAAGGGAGGGCCTGGTGCCAGTCCTAACGGTTATTTTATCACCATTAGAGACTATTGAGTACAATTATAGATGTCCAAACGGGCCGCCCGGCCCCGTCCTGGCCCGCCCTTCACCGTGCCGGGCCGTGCCAGCCCACGGGCTGAGCCGACGGCCCAAGCCCGGGCCTGCGGGCTCATTTGGTGCCGGGCTGGCCCGCAATAGCTCGGCACTATGTCCCGGGCCGGGTCGCCGCCGGCCCACGAAGGCAGCTCCAGCCAGCCCACGAACCGCCGACGGAGGGGATCCTGCCGGTCCACGCTCACGTCGGCCTGCGCGCCGCCGCTCGCGCCACTGCCGACCGTGGGAGAGAGGAGGGGGTAGCGGGCGGCACCGCCGCAGCGCCGGCGCAGGGGAGAGCCGGAGAGGTGAGCGGCGCCGGCGGTGAAGGGACGTGGTGGCTCGGTGTGGTGGGGGAGAGGAGGGGGTAGAGGGCAGCCGTGCCGGACATCGAGGAGAGAGGAAGGGGAGCCGCAGCCGCGCCGGCCATGGAGGAGAGAGAGGAGAGGGAGCCGCAGGCCTGCAGCCGCGCTGGTCGTGGAGAATAGGAAAGAGACAGGCGTGCTGGGGTGGCGGCCCACGCCCGGGCACGCTGGCCGGGCCGGGCCAGCACGGTCCCGGAGGTGGCCGGGCCGGGCTGGGCTTGGGCTGGGCCAAAAATATGGGCTTTCGGGCGGGCTACCGGGCTCCGGGCTTTCTGGACATGTATAAGTACAATAATATATTTTTATAAGTGTATCTCGGAATGTATCTTTATGCATTTCCGTAGACATCGATCATGCTAGCTGGGGCTCTGGCATGATGAGGTGTTACCACGTTTCCTGCTTAGAGCAACTTCAGTAAAATAATCCTCAATTCAGACCCTCCAGATCTTAATTTAGGACTGTCACTATTTATTGAAACTTCTTTCAACTCAATCAATTGCCCTCATAAATAGAGGTCTACTTAAAGACCACTACGGGAATAAAGGATGGAGTGGTGGATTTGAGGACTTGTTTAAAATAGAGGTCAAGTAGAGAACAAGTGAAGCTTTTTTCTCAACCCTCTACACACAAGATTGGGCCTATTTGATCTGCCGGAGTATCTCTTAGCCATTTAACCCCGGTACTATTGGCACTTTCAAAAAGAGTAGATTACACCCACACAATACAACTTGCATGGTTGTTCGTTTTAATCCAACAATTTGCAAAACATGTAAATGATACATATATTTGTCAAATCTGTACACATACACGGTCACATGTACACTGGTGAATGTCTTTTTTTACCAACAATACCATCACTATAATTAACATATTCTCTTCAAATTTCTGCACTTTGACATGCTCTAGGGCTTCACATGTATGTACTCCATATGGTATAGTACGTAGATTCGTTGGTTGTTCACAATCTAAAACTAAAGTGAGTTTTCATTGGAACGATCAGCTTAGCTTTCTCTAACATGAATTCTATTTGAAGTGACTGAACTCAAAAGTCATAACTCAAAATTGTACTTCGAAAATACTGACCTGTGCAAGAAAGTCCGTAGGAAGTGATGGCTCATCTTCAACAGTGACAGAATTAATTTCCCTCGGTTGGAAAAGTTTGTGTAGTACTCCTATCCTAGAATAACGTGAGGATTGGTCCTAATCTTCCGATCGGTGAGGATGACTACATGTGATCCGGCTTTGAATTAGCGCGATCTCTTCACAATACAACCAGCGGATTGTTTGAACCGTGCCAAAACTTGGTCTATACGTACGGCTATGAAGAACTTTCCACTTAGAAAACAACTATAAACAAAACGCAAAACCTAAAGTATTGGCTGCGGCCAATATTTATTTTTACGACCATGTAGCAGCTTAGCGTGGCTGTGGACCATGGGCCCACCAGAAAAGTGCACAACCATCCGGCGAGTAAAATGTGACGCACAGCACCTGAGCAATTTTTTTAGAAAAGGGAATATATATTAATATCTCAGTCTCTGCATCGACCAATGCATATAGCTGTTTTTTATTACACGCTTAAACCAAGCGGCAAGATCAAGACATAAACAAAACAAAATTACGATAGTCTGAACTGTAAACAAAAAAGATTTCTCGCCATGTGGAAAATCAATAGGTGATCCTATTACTGAATCTCCACCCATGAGTAGCGAAGACCTCCATTGCAGTTGACTCAAGCAGCCTGGAGCCCGCCTTCACCAATGAGCGATCCTCCTCCTTCTAAAGCAGTCACCAGAACCATGCACCTGAGCAATACATGCACGAAATCCGAAATTGCATATCATACTTGGATTCTGGTTTCTTCAAATAGTGTGGGCGTGTGGCAGGATTTGCTTGGAGATAATGGAAACCTAATGGGGCCTTGGTTTGCTTGCACATCAATTGAGATGGGCTGGCCAACTCGTGATGACGTGCTGTAGTCTGTAGATAGCTTAGTGCCTTCCTGCTGTAGAAGAGCTTCTGTATGTGTGATGCTGCGTCTAGTGATAAGCCATGTAATCCCAGATTCCTAGTGCTATTGGTAACTTCGGAAAGTGGTGACTTAGAAATTGTACTTCGGAAACATTGCTTACTTGTGAAAAAACAACTGTGTAGAAAGTGACGGCTCGTCTTTAACAGTGACCAGACTTTCCCGGTAGGTAAAGTTTGTTTAGTGTCCTAGCTAGAATAATTGAACTGAGGATTGGTGTCCCACACTTCCGATAAATGAGGTTAACTTTGATTTAGTGGATACTCCATCCATTTTAAATTGTAAGTCGCTACAATTTTTTCGAAAGAAAAATAATTATGTTTGTCCAAAATTATAGAGAAGAAGAAGAAAAACAACAACAACAGCAACTCACAAAACAAATAGAGGATTAAGCTCTAGTTTTGATAAATTCATGTGTACTAATGGCCTTAGCCCGGGGCCTAGCCTGATCTTGGCTCCACCCCTGCTCTAACCAAAAGGTGATTTATGGTTTGGTAATTAATCAAACATAGAATGTGGAAGGTTTAAAATTCAGACAGAAGAATAATGAAGCAGAGATTGTTATTGCTCAACATAACATTACCATAACATTACAGGGCATATTAGTGCTCCAATGCCAATTTGTTATTACAATCTTTGTTTCATTGGTTGTATTGTCCGGTCTGAATTTATTTCTTTTTAATATGATCGGCAACTTTTCTGTTGGACTCGTTTTAAAGAAACACCTAAATCATGATGGTTCAAGAAATTCTTATATAATTTCATGAATATTATCTTTGCATTCAACCAAGTTATGCTTCAATTTGTTGTAGGTAACCTTGCAGGCGGGATCAGCCGCAAATTCGCGAAGCTTGCCGCTAAACAAGTTTAGTGGGGTTTGTAGTTAGCAAGGACTTCAACAATACATACTGCTAGCATATATTTTGTGGGCTTGGTTGATGAACAGAATAATTTTCACAAAAAGAATTATTAGTCTGAGAGATTTGATAGAAACTGGTCACCGGAACACCGCTCCGAATGTGACTGTCCATTGACTTGTGGTCCTTCGTCCGGTGGCTTTGAGAAGGAGACCACTCAGCTTGACATGCGTCACCACGAGGCAAATCGGAAGTAGGTGATAGAAATTAGTCGTGATGAGACAGCATGACAACGGAACATGTGGGGTTTTTTTTTGTTTTGTTTTTTGTTTTTTAAGTATTTTTTGTTTTGTTTTGAGGAAGGAAAAGTCCTTTTTGACATCTCTCAACTATCGTCTATGTCTGACTTTAGTCCCTCATCTCTAAAACTAGATGTTTGTGATCTCTAAACTATATAATCCAGTTGTTTTTCATCCTTAGTGGTTTCGAGTGTGATTTCAGAGAGGAAATTGAAATCTAGTTGAGAGTTCAGGGACTTGAAATGGTCTTTTTTAAAAAAATGTTTGTAACTATTTTTTGTTAGAAATAATCTTAAAAATATAGAAAAATGTTTTAGATAAAAAATATGAAAATAGTTTCATATCTTCTGTAAAATCATGTTTTTATGACTACTTTAGAGTCATACTAGTTTATAGGCATATCAATCCAATTATAATAAATAATAGGGGCAGCTACTTAGTAAAAGTTATCAAGCGAAATAATAGAAAGTTAATAATAAAAACTATCAAAGTAAATTAGTAGGAAATTAATAGAAAATTTATTTTAGATAGAAAAACTCTCTCATTATTTATTATAATTAGTTCATTATGCTTCAAAAATAGTGAAAGGGCCTATCTGAGTAGCAGCATCAAGACTCAAGTTCGACTTCCTATGGGAGCGAGGAAAGGAACATGCGGGTTTTTGAGGAGGCAGGCCAATGCTGGGCCACAAGTTATTTGCAGCTGGGTGGGGCTACATGGGTCGTTTAAGAACCCGGTCCACCTGCAGGCCTGGTCCACCTGCAGGCCTAGTCGTAGTAGTTTGATTACCCGGCCCACCTGCCAAAGGAACAAAATGTTTTTGTTTAACGTTCAGCCGTTTTTTTACGCAAGAACCTTGCAAGTAGCTTTATCCTCTTTACATACTTTATTATATTTTTTCTCACACTAAAAACGTCAGCACATGAGATGTACATTGATCATCTAGTAAGCAATAGTTATGCGAGGTGGTCAACACATAAACACCTTATTCATCACACCAGGCTTGACATTGACATGTTGCGTGTTGACCATGTCGTCATCATATCAGCCCCCGTACTTAGCCTTGTAGTCCTGCCACAGCTGCTGCACGTTCTTCCCCAGAATCTGCACGAAGTAGTCTTCGCTGTACCCGTCCTTGAGCTTGGCGTTCAGCTCCGCCACGAACCCCTGCTTCAGCGAGTCGCAGTAGTCCAGGAACCTCGCCGTGACGTCGTAGCCCTGATCCCACCTGTCGCCCTGCCCCGGCTGCACCCAGTGCCCCGGCGCGTACCCGGCCTTGAGCCGCACGAAGTCGGCGACGCCCTCGATGAGGCCGCCGTTGGCCTGCCCCTGCCCGTCCCACTGCCACACGTGCGTCGTCTCGTGGAACAGCACGCCGGTCACCTACAAGAACATTCCTCATTTTGTTTGCCTGTCCAGCCTCGAGACATGAGAGCAAAACGACTGACACACTGGGTGCCCTCATCATCACCTCTGTTCTGACGTCGCCGGAGTAGTTGCCGACGTACTGGGCGCTGAGGGTGATGACGTCGTCGCTGGTGAAGGCCGCGCCGCCGACGGCGCCGTCGGCGACGAGGAGGGTGATCGCGTCGACGGGCTTGCGGTCGGCGGGGCTGGTCTGGTTGAAGGTGACCGGCGTGCTGTTCCACGAGACGACGCACGTGTGGCAGTGGGACGGGCAGGGGCAGGCCAACGGCGGCCTCATCGAGGGTGTCGCCGACTTCGTGCGGCTCAAGGCCGGGTACGCGCCGGGGCACTGGAGGCAGCCGGGGCAGGGCGACCGGTGGGATCAGGGTACGACGTCACGGCGAGGTTCCTGGACTACTGCGACTCGCTCAAGCCGGGGTTCGTGGCGCTGCTCAACGCCAAGATGAAGGACGGCTACACCGACGATTTCTTCGCTCAGATACTGGGCAAGAGCGTGCAACAGCTGTGGCAGGAGTACAAGGCCAAGTACGCGTGAATTCTCTGATGGAGTGGTAAAATGCTTGTTGTGGACCAGCACACAAATTAGGAGGAGTCATGTGTTGAAGTTTGTACCATGTACTGTCAAAAGAAAACAAATGAAAACACGGAAGCTGTGGCCTGACCGCCTGAGCTTCTGAATTGATATCATGTTTCCTAGTTTGTGTTAAAACCAAAGCTCTTCTAAGGGCTACTAAGTCTTAGAGATCAATATGAAGCAAAAAAATTGAGCAGTGAAGAAGAAGCTTGTTCCAATGAGTCCTCGCAAAAAAAATGTTGTTACAATGGAAAGATAATTACTCCCTCTGCTTCAAATTATAGTTCGTTTGACTTTTTTGACTCTAAATTTAACCGATCGTCTTATTCAAAATTTTGTGCAAATTATCATATTTTTTTATGATGACTTACTTTATTAAAATAAATTCTTCAACAAAACATAAATTTCACTATATTTACACAATTTTTTAAAATAAAATGAATGGTCAAATTTATAATAAAAAATTAAATAAACTATAATTTAAAATAGAGGCAGTAGCACTCAAAATTCAAGGTCGAGCCCGCTAGTTTTGAGCCAACTTTATGGGGGGACACTTGGCCTAAGCAGATTATGGACTCAATTCCTACTGGGCCCAAATCTACCATCCCATTTTGCCTTGAATCTCAAATCTTGCCCGCGTGGGCCTTTGCCATGGCAGGGGCCCCTAATGCCGCATTTATCCTTTTTTTTTCCTCAACTTTTTGCAGCTCCCGAGTCTGAATACTCTGATCGATCGTTTGCCTCTCGCTCTCTCTGGTAAACTCTGGAACGCTGAAAAAAAGATTGCCTGCCTTTCTTAGTTACTGCAAGAAACGAAGTTCTAGAGACAATTCACAGCAAAAACCGAAGAGAAACACAGGGCCAACTGGGGCATGCCAAATGACCAATGGATGGATCACCAATGAGCCAGAGAAGACAAATGAGCAAACTTGGATTCCTACATCATTGGACGGATAAGAGACGGTACTTGGATTCACGTGTCTCGGGAGATCAAGGTGTATATACCTTGGAATCTCATTCACTCGGATATTCAGACAAGACAAGGGGCGTGATAGCTGGGAACAAGGTGACAAGGACTAGGACCCTGAAGCATGAAGCATGAAGCAGGACAGAAAAATACGTGGAACCCATGGTCCAAATAAAGCTCCATCTGAAGCTCTTACCCGATTTCAGGTAGCTGTACGTGTTCAACAATGTTCAGCTTGCGTCACCTTCATCTCTGATTGCAAATGGAGCAACGTGTAGAGTGTAGACTCGAGTTACCAAATGAATTCTGGAACAATCAAGCATGAACTAGTCGTTTGTTCCGGAAAAAAGAGAGAAATCTTTGTACCCGGCCGAAAGTTAGATGTTTAGCACAAATTTGCCGTGCAAAGACAACGATGTGGCGCAATGGCGGCATGGACCAATCCACGACAGTTCCAGTACGTCTTTCACCGCCCAAATTCAGAGTCTACTATCAGCCAACCAATCAAACAACATAAGGGGTTGTAAAACCAAGGAATGGTTCTCTGTAAACTTGCCCAGTAAAATCAAATTAACTCCATAGCACTTGATGTTGTCGTCGAGCTCTATATAAAGCATCCGGTCCCATACACCTCACGCACCGGCAAGAGTTCACTGCGATCAGCGTTCAGCAAAGCAGCCGGCATGGCGAAGACGAAGCTACTAGCTGTCCTCGCCCTCTTGCACGTCCTGTCCCTCCACGTCCATGCCGTCTCGGCAGCAACCAAGCACAAGCCCGGCGCCGCCGCCGGCACCTGCCGCGTCAGCGGCTTCCTCCACGGCAAATCCGGCAAGTGCGACAAGGAAAACGGCTCGGATTGCTGCGTGACCGGCCGCAAGTACCCGCAGTTCCGGTGCTCGCCGCCGGTGTCCGCCGAGACGCCGGCGACGCTGACGCTGAACAGCTTCGAGAAGGGCAAGGACGGCGGCGGCCCGTCGGAGTGCGACCACCGCTACCACCCGGACAGCGCGATGGTGGTGGCGCTGTCCTCCGGGTGGCTGCGGCTCGACGGCACGCGCCGGTGCGGCAAGATGGTCCGCGTCACCGCCAACGGGCGCTCCGTGCTGGCCAAGGTCGTGGACGAGTGCGACTCGGTGAACGGCTGCGACGAGGACCACAACTTCGAGCCGCCGTGCCCCAACAACGTCGTGGACGGGCCGCCGGCGGTGTGGAAGGCGCTGGGACTCCAGCAGAGCCTCGGGGAGGTCAAGGTCACTTGGTCCGATGCCTGAGCCGTCCAACACTGCTCCAGTTGCCTGCTTCAACATGGAGAGAAAGAATGTGTGATGCTAGTATTCGTGATGGAGTATACCCACTAAATAAACCATCACCTAGTAGTATTTGTCGTCTTCCTAAAATTATGACCACCTGTCATATGTTTCCTTTGATATCGTTCATGTTTCTCCAAAGTAACTCATGCATATGTGTTCAATGTGCCGTTGTTAGTAATGATAATATGATATGTTATTCTTGTGCTGTTTAGCAATAGAATCTGTTATTGATGCAGGCAGACCCTTGCTTTTTATGGTGAAAATTGTCTATTTGTTAGTCATAATTTTATCTGACCTTGTTATAAATTTGCTACGAAAATCTCCGACCTTGTAATATGATTTATTGTAGTACTCCCTCCATCCCACATTATAAGCATTCCAACCATTCAAACCCAAGAAATAACAGAACTGTTAAAAGACCTCTATACCCCTCATTTTACACTACCCACCAACTCTCCATCCACCCCACCAACCCATTTAGTTTTGTCTTATCTGTAGGAATGCTTATATTTTGGCATAAAATTTAAATCCTAGAAGTGCTTATATACCGGGACGGAGGGAGTACCAAAAAGAACTAGTTTAAACAGTCCCAAAGAAGAAGGGCTTAAATGGTACTATTCTGTCACTGAAAAGTGAAGCTCAGCTCAGCTCACTGGTGAAGTTTGTAAAATGTAATTCTAGTACCAAAAAGAACTAGTTTAAACAGTCCCAGAGAAGTTTGCAGAATGCTACAAGAGCAACGATCCAGACTGCTGGATCCATGGCAAACAATATCATCAGTGCCACTGCTCCCCACCCGTGACGTCAAACACTAGAGCAGTGCTGACGCTGAACATCTTCGAGAAGTGCAAGGACGGCGATGGCCCGTCAGACTGTGAGATGAGGAGATGGTGGTCGTGCTGTCTGCCGGCTGCTTCTTACATAGGGTGTGTTTTAGGTTTAAAAGGAGAAAGAGAAAGTTTGATGAAAATATCGTATCGGACACTGTACCGTACTGTAATACTTTTCATTTGTTTGTGGTAACATTATCCTACCATGACCTAACTAGGCTCAAAAGATTCGTCTCGTCGTAGGTAAATAAAAAAACTAATTACATAGTTTTGATGTACACGACGAGACGAATCTTTTGAGCCTAGTTAGGACATGTTATGACAATGTTTACTACAAACAAACGAAAAGTGTTACAGTGCGCTACAGTGTCCGATATGACTTTCTCATCAAAATTTTCTAACCATTTTTTGGAACCAAACACACCCATGACTCCGCGGACGTCGAGGGGACAGATGAGTCTCACTCTGTACATGCTGCAACGATGAGCACAATTTTGAGGCACCATGCGACAACAATGTCGATGCTTCACCAACAGTGTGGAATGCTTTGGCCTCTGGGGCTTCACCAGAGCATTGGCGAGCAAATGGGTGTTTAGTTCCTTAAAAAAGGTGAAAAGTGAGGTGAAAAAGTCACATCGGATATTATAGCGTACTGTAACACTTTTTTCATTTATTTGTGGTAAACATTGTTCTACCATGACCTAATTAGGCTCAAAAGATTCGTCTCGTCGTGTACATCAAAACCATGCAACTAGTTTTTTGTTTACCCACGTTTAGTACTCCATGCATGAGGAGAGAGATTTGTGTGATAGGTGAATAGTGAAGTTTAGAGAGAATTTTTAAAAGTTTGGTGATGTGACTGGGAACTAAACAGGACCCAAAAGTCATCAACTGGTCTGATGAGTGGACAGCTTGACTGCAAAAGCAAACATACAACAGCAGTCAAGACAGAGGCTGTGTTTAGTTCCCGAAAAAGAAATATGAAGTTTGGTGTAAATATCACATCGGATACTGTAGCGCACTGTAGCACTTTTCGTTTGTTTGTGGCAATCGTTGTCCCCCTATGGCCTAATTAGGCTCAAAAAATTTGTCTCGTCGTGTACCTCAAAACCATGTACTTAGTTTTTTTATTTACCCACGTTTAGTGTTCCATGCATGAGGAGAGAGATTTGATGTGATAGGTGAATAGTGAAGTTTGGAGAGGGAATTTTTAGCTTTTCAAGAAAATTAAAGTACTAAACAGGCCAGAGATACATAGCACAGATCACAGCCTTTGTATGAAAACATGATCAAGATATGATGATCGGGATTAATAGATCGGGATTAATAAGAACCATCCGTTTCAAGAAATCAGACGGTGGAAACAAAAGAAGTACCCAGAGGTATTTAAACAGAGGTACCTGGAGGTATCAAATTCGTAGGACTAGTACCAAAATGATGGGGTCCACTATTGATTTAATATTTTTTGCTGAAATTAAAAAAATGACATAAGAGTAATTCCCCGTGGGTAACACTGTCGCTGGGTTTTGTTTTCAACGTTGAATTCCCGTGGGTACGTTGGCTTTCTTATGGTCTACTACCTCTTGAAGGGGAAAACGATTCCATGAGACTCCAAAGTCTCACCGTGAGGAGCATCCCCGACCTGCTCGACAGGCTATGCCACGACGCGCCTGTTCCCGAGCCCGACGCCGCGTGCAGTGTCGTGCAGCTGGTGCAGGCACTCACGGGCCCCCCCACTGGTGCGGCTCGGCATCCGGCGCGTCGTCGAGCCCGGCACCGACATCGTCTACGCCGAAAGCCCCGCCGCCAATTTCGTCTGCTGGAAGAGGGCCCTGTTCGACCACATCGTCTTGTCTGACAACAATTCTCAGATTGCGGTACCAATCAATAAAGTTTGTTCCATTCAACTTTTCTTTCTCAAGAACAGAACGCAAGTTAAAAACAGAATTGTTAATGTGTCTGGTCTACAACATTAAAGTAAAGCAAGACTTCAGCACTATGTTTATGTAAAGACTTTCATTAACTGATTTAACAAAAGATAACCTACTATATCTGAGTCATCTTCTCTCTAATGACATATAGTGGTTCAAGATCCATGATCACTAAAATCCTAGTGAGCTTTAGCATCACAGTTAGAAAAATAGTGATACAGGTAAGCAACAAATTGCTAATCATATCTCTATACGACTCTTATTTGTTGGGTGACATCCAATGCCCCGGGCCCAACCCTATGCCTTAAAGCCCAAAACTATTTTGATAGCTTTGCTGAGTAAACCAATACTATGCTTGTGAATGTCCGACATCTACCATATACAAAAGAGATAGCTGAGGGTACTCTACTTTGGTAAACATACCACACAACAATCAAAATTTATAGGCGCAGCTATTGGTAAAAGGCATAAAAAACTCAACTTTTTCCGAGGCAAGCTATTCTATCATGATTAAAGCATCCACCATATGTAAAAACATGAAAGAATAGTATGACAAGAAAATAAACATCACAGGCATATAATCATATTATATTGTGAATAATATGGCCTTTTGCATCACAATGGGATCCATCGCCATGGCTCCAATGTGACCTCCATTGCCATCCGTCCTGTTTTGTGGTGATCATCATCGCCATCATGATTGAAGCCTCCATGAAAAGATACTAAGCTACGGAGTACTACATCTAATAGCTAGTGAAATAATTACATGAGGGTTCAAACATCACAAGTCGACATGCTGGTCGTTATATAATAATGGTGCAACCTCAATCCGGTTGTGTTAACTTTTGACACGCAGGCCGCACAAATCATCACATACATCATCACATGACATTGAGGCCTTACCATTCACATCATACCTTGCAAAAACAAGTTACATACGACGTGTTCTACCAAAGTAGCGCTTAGGAAGCCGCTATAACGAGAAAACAACAACGACGCCCTGAAAACCTCACGGAATTACACAGATCGCATCTATAGAATCCCTATAAAAATCTCATCGGAGTGATCGCATCACCTCAAATCCGAGCCATTCATAATGCCTCAATTTTCACTAGGTCTATCACATTGACCGTGCAACCTTTGCACTTGAGTAGACTGCATCTACACATGACCTCAATCTGTTGGTTCAATCTGCTGACTATGCACACAGTTAGTCCCTGATGGTGATTCCAGCCGATAGGGACATGTCGTATGCACAACAAAGAAAGAACACGAACTAATCTTTTTTGTCACATGCCGCACAATCAACTTGCTCCAGTTTTTAACCCCTTATGACCAATTGATCCAATCAAACCGTGCAAAGTAATAGATCCAATATACTACAACAACATATCACCTATATGCTAATAATCCAGACAAAAACTACGCAAGATGGCTCTGATACCATTGAAGGAAATCGGGTAGGCTACGCTAGCATCACTACCGCATACACCCAAGATACTTGCGAGTAGAAGATCATAGATTGTTACCACTAGACGCGCAGCGCAACGGAAGAAGTCGCGCGTCAATGTAGAGGAAGTAGTTGATCACGTCCCACGAACCGAGCTCCTCGTACTTGATCCCAGCAGCCCATCAGCACAACAATCCCAGCAGCGCCTCCATGGAGTTCACACGTACAGGGATGGAACGTCGGGCGTCGGTGTGCTAGCACCGCACGCACGGCAAGGGCGGCGGTCGAGAGAGAGGGGGCGGTGGCTAGGCTGGTGGCGCGGCTATCAGGTTATCCTCGCCCCCTAGCCCCTCCCTCGTATATATAGGGCGAACTAATGGGCTTCCATCTCATAGGCCCATTAGTAACTCTAATACTTCTTGGATCAATATCCTTTTGGGCCTTTAAACCGTATTGTGATGATGGGCTCTTGGGCATATCACCAACATATATATGCCATGCGTTGCAATTTTTTCTGCTTGTACTAGGAGCTACTAAATATGCCATGTCTTGGACTCTTTGTACAGTATATGTCATTGCTCAGAAAATTATGCCTGATGTGAATATGTGATGGCCGTTGGCAACCGTTGTAAATCTATAAGCCCATAAGTGGAATATAGCCCTGGTTTATAATCTCGTGTTGATAAGAAGCCTTCTGTTTTAGCATTCTGAGCAACTCAAATAGTTGAACGAAGACAGCAAGAGCATACAGTTATATTACCACGTAAAATATATGGTTTATTAATCTTCTTCAAGAAACACTGTGAAAGTTAAACAAAAGCAACTACTGATGAGTTGGGGCAATTTTGCAGTGATAGCAATTGGATTAATTATCATGGGCCCATTCAAATCTGAAACTCCTAGTTTATTCTCCTTTTGTCCATATGAAAACACTAATTCACAAATTGTAAGTTATACATGCCTAGGTATTTATTTCATCTGTAACAACTAATTGGAATTCAATCATATGTCTCCTACTAGTTTTCCATGTCAGCAGATGAATGCAGACACAGAGATGAAAGCCCCAAACAATTTTCTCTGAACATTTCAAATAAAAAAGGTATAAGAATTGCCGATGACTAGAAGAAATTCAAGCAAATATGGAAACAGATGGTAAGCGCAGATACAGAACCCTATGTAATACCTTATTTTCCTTTCGGATTCATAAACTTTATTTCAAGGAAGGTACTGAAGGTTGAGTCAATCTATTTCCCCACTGGGCCGTATGGAATGGAGGAATACAAAACAAAGGATTGGGAAAAAAAACACAGGAAAGGAATAGGAGCGCAGGATGAAAACAGAGGATTGAGAAAACACAGAAAATGAATAGGAGAAGGTGTTTAGAACACTGAAATCATAAATGCGGGAATTTGATAACGGTAAATCTAAAGAGCGACGGGTCGTGCTCCTCGCGCACCACTGCCGCGCGCCAACACCGCCGCCGGCCCACCGCCGGGTTAGGGTCCGGGGTTGCTGGGGAGCTTCATCCCCAGCGGGACTAGAAGGGGTCGGGGGCGGCTGGCCGGCCCGTTTTTTTCGGAGGCGACGGGTGCTGGGCGGAGGCGGAGGGGGCCGAGAGGCCGCCGGAGCAGGCGGTGGGAGCGGCGGGGGCGAGGAACGAGAGCGGTTAGCGTGCAGGCGGTGGTGGGCGGCAGCGGAGGCGGTCGAGGCCGCCGGAGCCGGAGGTGGCGGGGGCGGAGGAGCGACGGAGAAGACAACGAAGGAGAGGTTAGCGTGGAGGCGGGCGGTGGGCGGCGGCGGAGGGAGGCGGCGGGGGCACGAGAGGAAGACGGTCGGAGGAGGAAGACGACCGAGGGAGGGGGTCGCGCGGTTCTCTTAACGCGCGACTGGTCGCGCGTTAGCGTGGTCCATTTGATAACTAGAAATAAGAAAGAAAGTATTATTGCATCTAATAAAGGGTCACATGGAATATATTTTAGATGGAGTGATACTGTTATCGTTGGGTCCCTTAGTTTTGAAGGCCAAATACTAGTAAAAAGCCCCTAAGTAGGGGTTTCCAAAACTTAGAAATGAAGTAAGTTTAGTACCATGGTTTTAAAGCCAGAAGCTTTGTTGGATCCAAATAATTAGTAGCTTTAAAAACAACAGCATTTTGCAAAGTCATTGTGTTTTTCTAGTGGTCCAAACTACTTTGCTTTTCAAGTTTCCAAAAACAAAAGTACTCATGTTCAAAGTCAAATTATACTTTTAGGTACCGGTGGATACCTCTCTAATCATTGTAAAATAGCTCGTATTAAATTGGAAAAATTTGATGTGGGACACTCCACTTTTGTGAAATTAGCTGTAACACACTAAAATATTTTTTCTTTGCTGGAACACACTAATTTCTTTGCTGAAACACACCGCCTAGCGTGTTGTGGCCAATAATTTTTTTTACAGTGTCCACAGTAATATCGAAATCGAATAGTGTCCTGTAGCAAAATTTGCCTATTAAATTTCTTGTCTCTGCTCTTTTTTTAATGAGTAAAATACACCGGCGGTCCTTGAACTTGTCCCGAGGTGTTATCTAGGTCCCCGAACTCTCAAAATGCACATTTAGATCGCTGAACTTGCTAAACTGTGTCATCTAGGTTCAACATTCCAAAAATACCCCTATGCATGATGACATGGCTGCCAATTAAGCATGAAATTTTATACTATTTCTCTAACTAAATCGATTATTTCGTTATAATAATTAAATAACTTTATTTGATTGTATCATATCGATAATTATAGATCAAAAGATGGACAAACATCAATAATATAGGGATATTTTTGGAAGTTTGGACCTAAATGACACAATTTACCAAGTTCAGGGACTCAAATATGAATTTTGAAAGTTCGAGGACCTAGATGATACCTCGAGACAAGTTCGAGGACCGCTGGTGTATTTTACTCTTTTTTAATTGTATACTGAGTTAATGATAAAACATGAGTTTTAACTAAGTGCTACAATGCAAAACCAGGCTTAAAGCCGACAAAAGAACAGTATTAGGTGCTAATGAAAAAGAAATTAAATGTTACCCCGTCGGATGCGTGACTGAAGTCGGCAACTAGTTCAAAGCAACGGCGACTTCGTCCAGGCTTGTGCTTCTCTGAACTTTACTGCACTTGCCGTTCTTCCGTAGTTCAGACTTGACGTCGCTCTTGCAGCCTCAACACCCGTTTCCCGTTGGCTATTATAGTATTATCTGCGGCGATCGCCGCGGCGGCAGCGGCGTTAACTGGAAAATAATGAATGCCTGAGACTAGCATAGCACGCCACGAAACAGGGGAGGCGTCGAAACGCTTGGATGAATAACAATCGGAGGACTGAAAATTTATTCAGGAATTCGGGATCTAAACATACATTTCCTTTCACACAAGTTCAGGCACGGAAACAAATATTAGTTGCACATCAGCAGTGCAATTCCAGTGACAGCTTGGCGAACATCACATTTTGCTTCTCTTTTCAGTGACAGGAAGTGAATTTAGCTTTGCAATCGCAAGGAAATTAGCCAAACAGAAATTCAGTAAACGATACTTTTGAGGACCAGCATTGACCGATGATGATTTATGTGAATTCAGAGAATCCAAACGAAAGACAATTCCATGCATCAAAATCACTTAACCAAATCCAGATGATGATGATTACTGGACAAACGCAATGACTGCTTAATCTGTCCCAAAAACCACACAAACCCATCAGAGAAGACGAAACCGTTGTCACACAATCAAAAGGCCTTTGCGACGGGCGGACCTTGAAGTAAGCAGATGCCCCTTGCCAGCCGCCGGCCTCCACGCGGAGGAGCACACCGGGCAACCACGATGCCGTCGACTAAGTGGATGCCGTCGACTAAGTGGCAGGTATCGCACACGCAGACATGCCTCCCCCTCTCCTCCAACCCAACCAAAGGCACGGATCGTTGGCTTCTAGAATGGCACGCAGAGCTAGCGTACAAGCCCGATGCCGGGCTCTATTTAACCTCGCCCTTCTCCTCGCTCCGTCCCACGCTTTCAGTTCTTTCTCGTTGTATCAATCCTCCTCTCCCTTCTTCCACAAGCTCCCGTCCACCATCGAGTGCCCAAGGTGCCGTTCTTCTCTGTTCTGGAGAAGAACAAATTGGGCTGCCGTGAAGGTGTTCGACAGTTTGCCTAGGAAAAGAAGTTCGTGAGGGGCGGGATGGATGATCGGGAGAACATGATAGGAGAGTTATCTGAGGCAGAGAAAGGTGCCGGGAGGAAGAAGGTCGCCGAGACTTCTGACGCCAACACGGCCGTCAAGTCTGTCGACATCGTCCACATGGATGGAGGTAACACTAGTGGTCGTCGTTGTTCTTGACCGTGATTGCCTCATGGTTCTTGAGGCATTACAGCGCGTTGGTTTCTTTCAGTCCGGAGCGATGCTGATGATGGCGGTGGGATATTCAGTTGTGATGACATCTCTGAGACGGACGGCATCCTCCTGTCCGAGTCTGGTGAGCATCACCTTCTCGGGTCCAGATCTTCTGACAGTTCTTGGCGCATTCCTGTTTCTTGATTCGACGGTTCTTTGTGCTTGCGTTCTTGAATTTTGGCATTTGCTCCAGCGACTCGCGGGGGCGGGATGGACGACCAGGAGAAGATCAAGCGCGAGGAACCGGAGAGGCAGCCAGGTGCCGGGAGGAAGAAGCCCCGGACTTCTGACTCTGACACGGCGATCAAGCCGCTGCTGGGCGGAGGTGAGAACCCAGGAAAAACTAGCGCTCGCTGTTTGTAAGGCATTGCAGCGCGTTGGTTTCCTGCAGTCCGGAGCGGTACTGATAATAGCTCTGGGACATTCAATTGCGATGATTTATCCGAAATCGAAACCTCTGTTCCCCTGTCCTTGCCTGCTGAGCTCGTCGATTCCTGATCTAGTTGTTCTTGCAGCATTCGTTTTCTTTGTTGGTACGACGGTTCTTTTCTACTTAGTCAGTTCTTGGTTTGCTTTGCAGGTGCCACAGCTGCTCACGGCAAGATACCTCACGCTGCCATCGGGTGCAACCCATGGCCTCACATCAGCTCAGCAAAGGCTGCAGTTTCACAAGGTCTGTTATCTACCAATTTCGTCCTGTTCCAGCAATTATTATTTCATTTGGGGTCCTAGAGGATAAGAATGAAAGGTTTCTTGGGTAAATGATTTGGCGCGGCAAATTGAAGTTTGTCGTAGTGAAAATATTCCAAGGCTTTAGTAGAGTGCAATAGCATGCTCCATTGATTCTAAGATGTATAGGCGGTGATCTGGGTTCGTTCCACTGATTCATTTGCTGCATGTTTCCCATAAGATGATCATATCATGCTCTAGTTGTCATTCTGGTTGAGTCTATCATCATGATCATACGCTCATGTTAAATCTGTGTCGGTTGGTTATATGTCCATGTCTGTAACTTCAAAAGCTGATGTTTTTCTTGATAATCTGATGAATCATAAAGATTCAATATAATGTCAAGTTTTGCCTTGCTGACTAGCCAGTAGATCAAAGAAACATATGGATGGTTTTTGTTCCCTTTTTTACTGACCGCAGCTGTGAATGTGCCCTATTCTTGTCTCTCTTTTTTATGATGAATTTTTATGGACTCACTATGATTATGTTTGTTGGAGTTTAGATTTCTTGAGTTAGCTTAGCAATTTTTATTTGAGGAAATTAGCTTAGCAAATTTGCTGTTTGACTTAGTCTTATATAAGTAAAGTGGGCATCTTATTTGATTTTTTGCAGGTTCTGTTAGTGTCATCATGCCTGGGTTTCCTGTTGACAATTTGATTGGTGAGGGGATAGTTCACATTCTGTTTAAGTCAATCAGCAACCACAAGCTCGAAAGGTTCTGTAGCTCTTTTGAAAACCAAAGGGCGGTGTCTCTTCCACCGGATAAACAAGAAGCATTCGTCCGCATAAAGGGCACCTCCTTTGCTGAGTATCTTCAGTCCAATATGAATGGTCTGGTGGCTAGAGCCCATGGGCTAGGGGAAGGAACTGACGCCGCTGCAGCTGTTGAAGGAACAACTACATATGTCATGGATGGTTCAAATGGAGGTTCGTGGGCTTCCATTCCAATCATTTCTTAGAATCATTGTGCGCCCCTTAACCCAAAGTTTCATTTGTTCTTCTAGGGATCATCAAAGCTGCTGCGAGTCGTCTCTTGGACTGGGGTCGACCATCGGAGCGGAAATGCGAAGGATGTCAGGAGCCGGGAGATTTCATAGTTTCCTGCTGCTCCTTGGTTATATGCTCCCGATGCATTAGAGATGAGGTGACCAGCAAACATTCAAAGGTACCCACCAGTACTTGCTGTCAAGGTCAGGGAGCGCTTGGGATGCTAGAACAATCGAGGGATATAATCACATCGAAGATGGACAAAGGCCTCTTCTGCACCTCGCAGTTGATTCTTACTGTTGAAGCTGAACAAGTGCTCGGTCGCAGCCAAAGGTTCGACATCTTTGTGTTCCGGTTGATGGATTCTCTGGATACAATCTGGATCCACAGAGAACGCGGCAAGAACTCCGCTAGATGTCCAGAGCAGTTCACTTACGCCCATCACATGGATAGGGCGGGGAACCTCAGGTGTATACACAGATTCAAGAGGAAATTGACTTTTCTTCATTAGCTCTCCCAGCTGGGTTAGTGTAATCTGTGTACCAGAAAACCTGACCAATGTCTAGACCATCAGAAATGTGAACTGAAGCAAATGTTCATATGCAGTGCTGTTCTAGTGACAGTGTAGGCAAACAACACAATTTGCTTCTCTTTTCAGTGAAAAGAAGTGAATTCATCTTTGCAATCACATGGAAATTAGCCAAACAGAAATTCAGTGACATGCAGCAGTAAATGGAGCATTGGCCGATGATGATTTATGTGGAAACAGAGAATACAAACGAGGCAATTGCATGCGCCAATGTCGCCAAACCTCTGCATTATCCAAAATGCTACAGCAGCATTGCAAATGTACAAACTCTGACAGAAGCCTGACAAAAGTAGAAGCCCCTTTGCTAGCCTGGTCTGGCACACCAGCACATGCAGACATGCCTCCCTGGTTGAAGCAGCCTCGGCGCTGGATAGTAAAGGCAAGCCGGGCACAAGGCGTCTACGCGGTCGGGGACCCTCGGGGCTGGTCAACGGGGAGCACGGGATGTAGGGCCTGATTGCTTAGGAGCCAAAATTTTGGCATGCCTAACATTTGGCTTGCCAAAACTTGGGTAAAAAAGTTGCCAATATTTTGGCAAGTTAAATGTGAGATGTGACCAAGTTTTGATACAAAACCAATTGATGGCCAAAATATTGGTTTGCCAAAGTTTTGGCCTGTCAAAGATTTGGCCTCAAACCAAGCAGGCCCGTAGTGCCTGCTTTGGCGGCTGAAGGCCGGCGGACTGTCCGACCCGACCGGGAGCACGGTTGGTGACCGTGGGCTGGTTCTGGAGCTGCTGCACGCCAGCACACTATCGACGCCGCCGTGACGGGAAGTGCTCCCTCCGAGCACGCCGACGTACTGGCTGCTGTCCCATCGGGCGGCTGGATGGCAACCGGCCGGTGCGGAGCGCGGCGCGGGGCGTTCTGGCCGGGGTTGTGTGTAGCAAACCAACACATCCATCCAACTTCTTACGCCAGTCTCAGTGCAGCATTTCATCGTACAGTTATTTAGACCAGAAACTAGGTAACTGTGCCAGATGAGTTTTATGGTGATGAAACTTCTCTCACATCTCATGAAACTCTCCACACTCTCTCCTCTGTCACATCAGCACATTAAATATCATAAAACTCTCATGAAACGACTGGCCTTATTCCGGCGCAGGTTGGGCCTCTCTCACCGCACCCAAGTCGGCCCCGCATGCGCCCCGTCCGATTCGTCCCGATCCGGCCGCTCGTCGTCCGCCACGCAGGCATGACTTTGTGCACAACTATTGAACTACATACTTATCAACCACCGTGAATTATTGTAACAAATTCTACAGATCCATTTTGCTGGTAGGTCAAATGCTATATATTTTCCCGGTAAAATATGAGACCTTATAATTTTTCGATCTTCCCCGGCAGCTGGATTTCGTCGAGATACCGTCTTGTCGTGGAGCTCATGCTCGCGAGGAAGAACATTTGGAAAGAAACAAAAACCGAGAAAACGGACTAATGTTGCATGCAACATGGGTTTAATGTTGCGGTGGGAGTTTCCCTGGGTCGATCAAACAGCTGCCGGTGTTTCGATCGGACGGTTGCTTGTGCTTCGGACGCTTGCGCCCGGAACGGACGTCCGGGAGCTAGTGTCAACCTTCTTCTTTTCCTTCTCTATCACAGGATCTGGCCAATAAGATTTGGGACCAAAATCATACTCCGAGAAATTACATAGTGGGTAACCATTCTGCACCAAACAACTCACGTTACTTTCGAATTACAATGCAACGATTGATATAACAAATGACATTTTATGTTTCTTACCTTGTTCCGATTGCGACACTTAAATGTGGGTGTGAGCGGAGTGCTTTTAATCACGGCTGGAACGCCGCACTTACATAGAGGTGGGTTTTCCCTCCGCCTAGCAATTGCTTCTTCCTTCTCTTCGGTTGACATAGGTGGTGGGTTCGGCGGAGGAGGCACCCAACGCTTTAACCTCTCATACGGCTTAGTTGTACCCCATCGCTCGAATTGAAGTATCCTCGTATCGACCATTTCAGGACCATCAATCCATTGGAAGAAGTAGCACCACTCCTCTTCCTACAAACATAAATGGAATGAAACACAGTCACATTGCTCCAATGCCAGCACACAACACCTAGTTATTGGTAAACAAAATTCTTTTACACTTACACGGTAATCCCCACACATGTAGTGAGCACGAGCAGCCGTGTCGGGATGCATTGATTGTCTGACCTCTGCTGGCTTCCCACAGTCACATTGTGGTACCGGGAGTGCAGCAGGAACTGGTGCATCCTTGCACGACACATCCGGATATAACTCTTTTGGCTTGTGCTTACACTTCTTTTCACGCCAAAGAGAATCCATTTCTGAGAACAATTTCAGCAACATACATTTCCAAATTAATAGGCCCTCCCAATTATACCGTCGGCGCACATTTTATAAAACTTTCATATATATGGAACCTAAATAAAAGCCGTATTAAAAACACTAGCCTAAATTTCACAAAACTATGCATCACAAACACAAAGCCTACGCTTCTCCATGCCGTGTACAACATCCGAGTGTCTTCTCAACTAACACATATCAATTTTAAGCTACTCTAGTTCTTAACCCTAACCAAACCCTAGACATCCCAAATCCTACCATCGAGAGGGAACAAAGGAAAAAATCACGGATAGAACGAAGGAGGTACCTCGTTCTTGAATCCTTCACGCGTCCAAACCTCGATTAGGGACCTAAGGATGGAGGATCTAGAGGGGGGAGGAGAGGGGCGGCGCCACGGCCACACTTGAGCTCGAGCAGGGCTAGGAGTCAAATGAGAGAAGAAAAAGGGGCCCGGGCTCGAAGCGTTATACTGCTGAGTCGCGCCACCGTTCCTGGCGCGACTCAGCCGCGCCACATGCACTGGCGCGACTCACATATCCACGTCACCATCCACGCAAGCAACTGAAGCGCAGCGGAGCGGACGTGGCGCCTGAGTCGCGCCACATGCAGCGACGCGATTCAGTGGCAAGTAGCGCCGCGGGTCCTGGCGCGACTAAATGGGCTACTTCTTGGAAATTTAGTTCATGAAGGGTTATTATTAAAATATTAGAATAAAAAGGACTTTAAAAAAAAACCTCCAACCTGCCGGGGGACCTGCGCCACAAGACGAACCGAGGAAGCCCACACCCGGGCAGCCCTCCACTGCGCCCTGCACACCACGGCGGACACGACTAATTTCGAGAACACACGGGAACAACCAACTGCTAGCATAAAGCACCGGGGCCATCATCAAATCCCACCAAAACTCATCAATGAAGATAGTTACCATCAGATTCAAGGAACTAGAAAAAGCCCACCCAGTGAAAGGTAAACTGGTAAAGGGAACAGTTGAGATTCGACCAAAAACATGCACACAATACCTGTTTAAAACCTTGGTAACCAGCAACCAGCACTCAACCTTCATGCACTGTTGCCAAACCAAATTTCGACCAAAAACAAACCGTAAACTGTCGATAGGCATTCAGAATCTGTAGCACGGTAGTACCAGGCAACACAGTGATTACACAGTTAAAGACAATTTCTATAGAGAGAAACATAATCATTCATAGTTACAATGCCATTTTCACCCAGATTATTTCCATCTTCCGCACTGAAAACCGGCATGATCATCATCAGTGATCAAGAATCAAGTGGACAACTACTCAAATAAAGAGACAGCAAACATATATTATCAATTGCACCAAAAATATTTCATCAAAATGTCACAGAAATTATCCAGAAATGAACTGCCGAAATTAGGCAGCAATCGGCAGCAACTGAAGTACAATTAAGATCGGCATAGCAAACATGTATTATCAATTGCACCAAAGATATTTCATCAAAGTGTCACAGACAACCAGCTATGCATTATCCAGAAATGAACTGCCGAAATTAGACAGCAATTGAAGTAAAATTAAGATCATCATAGCACCAACAGTGGAGCCATAACAAAACCGCCTTCAAGTTCAGAGCACTGCTGGTCGGTGGTCTCAATGGAAGAGCCAGATTGGTGACGAAGAGGTAGATGGGGATAGTGTCTGATACAAGCGCTGTAAGGCATCAGGTGGTCCGGACCAGAACCCATTGTCGCTGCAGGGGTAGGCTCTATCATTGTCGCCTTCGAACATCATCGCGTCATCATAAAAACCACCATCATCTAAGAAACAAACTCCCTCCTCAAGTCCAAACTGCACATACTGATCAGCTTCATATGATGTGGAGCAGCCTCGCCCAACGAATATTATGCGCCCCCCAAGCGTCTCGAGCTGGGTCCAATAGTAGTACACCTGGCCATCCTGCTCGACGGTGACCGACTCGTAGACCTTGAAATCCAAGGTTGGCAACTGATGACCAGGGTTGCCCAACCTCACCACCATCAATAGCCGTCCTCTGGACTCTAAAATGTATCGAGCTACGACGCATTCCCCATCCTCCTTCTCCCTGGGCTGGAACCAGGACACAAAATCAGCACTTAGCTGGATGGTCCCATCTTCACCAAGGAAGGGGTCGTACACACGAAGGTCCCCTTGGGTGAGGCAATGGAACGCGCCACCGCGATACACCAGATCCTCCACCTCCAGGGCCGGCTGAGATCGGTCAAACTGCCCCGCATCCACGGCCACCGCATCTCCCATGCGCCAGAACACGACCAGGCGAGGGCCGGAGATGAGCTTCCAGCGCGTGGCGATGGCGGCGCCGAAGCAGTTGGCGTCATCTGGCGGGGCCGAGAGGGTGGCGGCGAGGATGGCCATGTTGTCGAGGCGCGGGGCATCCCGGAGGGAGAGCTGGTCAGGGAGCGCCCGTATGGACAGCTCAGGGTGGCGGGTGCGCAGACTGACGAGGGCATGGCGGTGTGTCTGCTCGAGGGCGACGAACAGCCAGCCGCCGCCGTACGCGCCGAAGAAGCGGGCGCCCTGAGCGAAGCTGATGCGGTGGCGGAGGACGTGGCCGTCGATCACGCAGGAGACGCGGGTCGACGCGGTGCCAGCGGACGGCAAGAGGAGCCACGGGAGCGGGGGCGGGATGTCCCGGAGAGAGGGCGGCAGGAATTTGGGCGGTGGGTGGCGCGGGAGTGCGGCACACCAGCCCCCGCAGACCTCGGGGACTCGATCTCGGTCTACCTGGCAAGCGAGCCACCGGAAGACCTCGTGCAGCAGGTCGACCTGGAGATCCGCCCACGGAGGAGACGGCGGCGCCATGGTAGCCGGAGAGGAGGGGAGATAGGGTTTGGGGATTCTGTTGATTTTTTTTTTTTTGAGAAACGGGGATTCTGTTGGATGGGGAGGGGGTGGTTCTGCACTTCTGGACCGGGACCATGGCAATTCACCGCGGGATGTCTGGGCCGCACAAAGAAAGCCCGGGTTAACGAAACGACAACAAATCTGTTCGGACTTTGACGGCACTAAATAAATTCGAGTCTAATTCGATCTATCTTCATTGATGAGTATTTAAGTAGATAGATAGATAGATACACGTCATGACGAGGCTAGCAGAACAGCCAGGCATCGCACCAATCTAGCAAGACAAGAGGTGACACGTTTTCGTTCATCTGGGAGCATCGAGGTTCAAAGGAGACATGGACACTACCACCGTCAAAAGGATCAGGGGCGCTTCTGCCTACGAATTGCCCGACGAGATCATCGAGGACATCCTCTCCCGCTTGCCGGCCAAGACGCTCCTCCGGTTCCAATGCGTTTCAAGGTCGTTGCACGCTCTAATCGCGTCGCCCGTGTTCCAAGACGCCCACTTCCAGCGAAACAGGGGAAACCGCAGGCTGTTCATCAAGCCATCCGGGTTCCAAGAGCCCTTCTATGCTTGGCATCACCAACATGGCTGCAGCCCCCTCGAGAAGATCCTGAGCACCAGCCGCTTACCACATGGATCAACCTTTCCGGTCACCACCAAGTCCTGCCATGGCCTTGTCCTCCTCAGCTGCCTTCAGTACCAGGCGCACTTGGTATGGAACCCTTCCACGGGTGACATGTTGAGTCTACCAGACAGAATACCACTTGGAGCAGACCGATGTGCATTTGGTATACGCCAGCCACTCGTGTCCTATGGCCTGGGTTACTGTTCGGCGACTCGACAGCACAAAGTAGTGCGCATGTATCGTGTCCGCGCTGCTGCCGCCGCCTTTTGTGAGGTCTTCACTCTCAATGAGTCCATAAACTGGAGGCCA
Organism: Echinochloa crus-galli; assembly: GCA_900205405.1. Lineage (NCBI taxonomy): Eukaryota > Viridiplantae > Streptophyta > Magnoliopsida > Poales > Poaceae > Echinochloa > Echinochloa crus-galli. Next base: position 2,377,274 of record OAMR01000103.1, read on the forward strand.
GCAGCGACAAAACCACCCGGGAGACGGCGGCGCCATGGTAGCCGGAGAGGAGGGGAGGTAGTAGGAGGGTTTGGGGATTCCGGCCGGGTGGGGAAAGGGAAGAGCCGAAGACTTCTGGACCGGACCATGGCAATTCACTGCGGGGATGTCTGGGCCGCTCGAGCGCTTTCTTTGGGCCGGGCTTTATTGAACCTATACAACCGGTGCGGCTCGGGTAGATGGCCCAGGTTAACGAAACGACCACAAATCTGTTCGGACTTTGACGGCACTAAATAAATTCGAGTCTAATTCGATCTATTCCTTGTAGACCTTGATTGCCTTCTGAATTACTAGATAGACACGTCGTGACGAGGCTAAGAACATCCAGGCATCGCAACAATCTTGGAAGACAAGAGGTGTTCATATGGGAGCATCGAGGTTCAAAGGAGACATGGACACTACCACCGTCAAAAGGATCAGGGGCGCTTCTGCCTACGAATTGCCCGACGAGATCATCGAGGACATCCTCTCCCGCTTGCCGGCCAAGACGCTCCTCCGGTTCCAATGCGTTTCAAGGTCGTTCCATGCTCTAATCGCGTCGCCTTTGTTCCAAGACGCCCACTTCCAGCGAAACAGGGGCAACCGCAGGCAACACCAACAAGCCATCCGGGTTCCAAGAGCCCTTCTATGCTTGGCATCACCAACATGGTTGCAGCCCCCTCGAGAAGATCCTGAGCACTAGCCACTTACCACAAGGATCAACCTTTCCAGTCACCACCAAGTCCTGCCATGGCCTTGTCCTCCTCAGCTGCCTTCAGTACCAGGCGCACTTGGTCTGGAACCCTTCCACGGGTGACATGTTGACTCTACCAGACAGAATACCACTTGGAGCTGACCGATGTGCATTTGGTATACGCCAGCCACTCGTGTCCTATGGCCTGGGTTACTGTTCGGCGACTCGACAGCACAAAGTAGTGCGCATGTATCGTGTCCGCGCTGCTGCCGCCGCCTCTTGTGAGGTCTTCACTCTCAATGAGTCCATAAACTGGAGGCCAGCTGCGACAAAACCACCCTATGAGCACTACCCTCAAACAAATTGGTGGCAAGGAGGTGTGTTTTGCAAAGGAAACCTACACTTCGTCCAAGACGACGGTGACATCACCACCTTCAACATCACAGATGAGACTTTTGGCATGTTGAAGCCCCCTCCTGAGTTGCAATGTAGTCATAGCCTAGAGCTAACAGAGTTGGACGGTCGTTTGTGTGCTTACATTTCTACGGAGAGGTGGGACCGGGACTTTGATCAATACCACCGATTTGAAATCTGGCTACTGATGGATGATGATGCGGCTCCTGGAAATTGGGAGAAGATTTACTGCTTCGATTGGGGGATCATGCGAGATGGTAACCATGGAATGCTCAAGTCTTCCTGCTGGATCACACCACTCGATATGTACAATGATGGTAGCGGCCGAAAGAAGATTATATTTGGCACAGGTTCTTGTCATGTGTTCATGATAGACCCTGCTAGCAGCACCGGCACTCCGGAGTTTGTATTCTCGCTAGATGAAACGGTCATCGGCAAAGATCACAATATCCGATTCCCTGCAGTTGGAATGTTTCAGGAGAGCCTTGTGCGTGTTGGTGGCAGCACAAGAGAGAAGAACATGTTCTTATCACTATCGATGCAAGCGTGGTCGGATGTCCTCTCACGACTTTCGGCTCGTACAGTTGGAAGCCTCAACCAGGTGTGCAAGGGCTGGCGGGACTTGACCAAGACCAAGCACTTTGCGGAGGCACATTTGTACCGTGCAAACCTGAACAAAAGTCCCCAGATGATGTTCATTGATGGCAAGCCCCATGGGTTCGAGGACGCAGAGTATTTTATCAGTGCAGCATGCAGACCTCCCTTAATAGATGATGTGTTGGGGGTTGTCTGTTCCAAGCCTTGCCATGGGCTTAACACAGTGAGCTTTGCCAACTATGATTTTGTTTGCAATCCTATCACGGGTTATTTGAAGCTCCTACCACTTGACGACAGTTTTGACCAAAAAGTTCATTCGTTGAATAATTTCATCACCCAAGCATCACGGCACCATAGTGGACACGTAATATTTGCTGGTCGTCTTGGCCTCGGATACGAGCTAGAAACTTGCAGGCATATCCTAGTGCGCCTCTCATACAAGGGGAAGAAGTTTGCAACACGGGATTACGAACTGGTGTGCAAGATGCGCTACATCGAAGACATGTTTTGGGATGAGATAGATCCTCCGCCAAGACCAATAGCCAGCATGCCTCCTGCCTACATGAACGGCAAGCTTTATTGGCTGGCATATACTATTGATATCGGAAAAGGATCAACAGGTTATGAAATCGTTGTCCTCAATGTCAACACACGCAAGTTTGAGATCTTGCAAGGGCCACCGTGCAGCCATAACAGTAGTGAGCAGTTATCCATCGTTCAGCTCCAAGAGTTGATTTGTGTGACAAGCTTGCACAAGAGCACATGCATCATGGAGATATGGGAAATGAAAGGCGATGGGTTGTGGTCTGTCAGATACCATATAGAGCTTGGGAGGTTTCCTCCGGAGTATTTACCGGAGCTAGCCACACCAGTAGCCATAGATCCCAAGGACGGGAGAATCCTACTGAGCACTGGGAGAGCATTGGGCTATTACGACCCCAAGACAATGGAGTTGCAAGTGATCTACCATTTGGGAAAGCACATCAAAGGGAAAAGGTTCGTTCCAATTATGTTCCAAGAAAGTTTAGTTAACCCACGTGATCCAATAATTTTCCAGGAACCCAAATGAGGTTTTATTGTACACTGAACTACTTGTCTATTTCATCCTCATATATCAACCTCATCCATGTTCCCGTACTCCCTCCGGTTTCCAATTAGAAGTCCTTTAGGACAGCGACACGGTCACCAAAGCACAACTTTGACTTCACTTTTCTATAAAAATATTTCTTAAAAAGTTATATATGTATATTTTTATGAAAGTAATTTTCAAGACCAATCTATTTATATGATTTTCATATTTCCAAACTCAACGATTTAAATATTATTCATGATTTATATTCCCAATGTTTGACTCAAACCTTATCCAAAAGGACTTCTAATATGATACCGGAGGGAGTATATATTTTTCTACGTCTTTTTCCACATGTAAACAGAACTTCATATGAATAGGAATAAATATTAAAAAAAGGTGAAAAGGAGGCCTTGTATTTGGCTTTATAAAGAACTAGCAAACATGCCCGTGCGTTGCACTGGGAAGAACAAATATTTCATAAGCCTCTTGCTCAATAAATGCTAGCACATTATAATAATTGAGATAAGCACAATTTTAAATTTTTATGCATGTTATAAATGAATAAATAAATATCATGGAGTGTAATTAGAGAAAACTAAATACTAAATAAAGCATAAAAATACTATTTCGATATGGTTGAGAACTCAAGGATTCAAATGCAAAACACGTGTAATTTCTAGGAACGTTCGCTTTGCAACGGGACGGAAAAGAAAACGATAAACTAATCTTCAAATTTAATTTCTTCATAACTTTTATCATATGGACGGATCATTTTTTTTGTTAGGAAGAAAGTCAATGTTTCAATGTAGTAAAACATAAATTCATCGGCACAGATGGTCTATTGGCGTGCAAACCGGAGATGCTTCCAGGATGGCTAGTGACGAGGCAACGGCAATAGGTCACAAGCATTCAACTATTAATCTTCAGAACACTTTGCTTCCTTTGAGGGCCGAGCCTCTAATAATTCATCAACACTGTGATTCAGATTTCAGAATCCAGTTTCTGAAAAGAACCTAAACTTTGTCAATTCATTAACAATATGGACGGCTCTCTGGAACAGATTATAAGGCAATGTCCGAAATAGATTATCATGCAATTTGATCCATGAATTTATGAAGAAGCACAAAACACAGATTCACCAACTAACGCTGCATCCTACAGAGAGGACAATATAGCATTGCATTTAGGGCCTGTTTAGATGCAAATTTGGAAGGGTGAATTTGGGAGGTAGATGTCACTTCGTAATTATTGCGACAATGTAGCATTTTCGTTTGTATGTGCGAAAAATTGTCCAAAAATTGATTAATTAGGCTCAAAATGTTCGTCTCGCATAGTACAACATAACTGTACAATTAGTTTTTGATTTCATCTATATTTATTACTCCATGCATGTTATGACATTTTGATCTGATGGGGAATCTTCTTTTTGCATAGTGTATTTGGAAGTTGATTTTGGGGAATTTTTTGGAACTAAACATCACCTTAGTCACGTACCATTGCTTATGGTGACAACAGTGATGGCGCATACGAGCTATTTTTTTCATGGCGAGAAGAATCCCCATCGGCGGTAAGTCTTGTTGATAATATGGTAGGGACAAGATTGATCTTTCTAAAAATCTTACCAGGGAAGGACTCTCCTACTAAATATTTATTAGAACAAGATCACCACCTCGATTCGAATCGGCGAGGACTTCGATACGGACGTGAGGACAGCTCTGTCCGCTTCCAATTACAATGGGCGGTGAGGGACCTTTTCAGCAGAGGTCTTCCTCATTCTATATAATTTGAAAAAATATAGGTCTTTATTGTAAATATATATATATATACTATATAGGTAGAGAGTAGAGAGGTAGAGACTAGGAAGGGAGGCGCACCTCGCCGTGCCGGCTGCTTCTCTCACTACGGGAAACAACACAAAGCCCCAAATACGCACGGCAAAGTCTTTGCCGTGCGCAATTAGCCTATGCGCATGGCAACCAACTGCACGGCAAAGCCACCTTTGCCATGCACTTTATATCGACAAAATAAAGCTCATCCATGTTTGCCGTGTGTTCGTGGCAGCGCACGGCAAAATAAAGCGACAGACGGGAACCAACGGTACGGGGTGACGGCGCGTGGCGTAGGCCTTTGCCGTGCGCCGCCTATCCTGACGCACAGCAAAGATTAGGCGTTTGCCGTGCACCACCAGGAAGGCGAAGGCGCACGGCAAACTATGGCCTCTTTGCCGTGCGCCGCATGCAGCGCACGGTAAACGTGCCATTCCAGTGCACAGGGATTGCACGTTTACTGTGCGTCCCATATTCGGCGCACGGCAAACGGACCTTATATTTTCTGTTTCTTTTTTCTTTTAAAAGTACCCTCTCAAATCAAAATTCACAGGCATCATATATATGTCATATAGATCTGTCATATAGATCATCACAGGCATGCTATATATATCACAATAACCATCAACAAACACAGAAATATAAATAAATACACAAATTGGACAAGGACGAGTGTCCGAGTACGCAAACAAGCTCACAATTCATCCACAAGTCCACAGGTCGTCAACAAGCATTATTCAAGTGTATACACAAGTTTAGAAACACAAGCATCCATCACATAACTCATAAACACGAGCTCACTAAGGAGGTGGTGGTTGGAACGGCGGCGGTGGGCTGATGATCATAGGAGGGAACAGCTCTTGGGGTTCAACCCCGGTGGTGACACTTCATCGATGCCGCGGATTGATTCTACAAAAAAAGGAGTATTTTGTATCTAAGTTATTATGTCATTTCTTTTAATCTCTAGTATCTCTAGGTCTTTAAGCGAATTGAATTGAAATGAAGCGAGGTTTGCAAGTGACTCACAACGGGAGTTGTCGGAAACATAGCCAACTGCGGAGTGAACACCAACTGGGACATCTGGGCATCGGAGGCATTGGTAGACCCCTCGAAAGAGCTGCCGCGCATGCCTGCATGTACTCGGCCATCAGCCGTTGTTGCTGAGCCAAGTGCTGGGCCATCAGCTGCACCTGTTGGGCCACCCGCTGCTCAACCTGGGTTAAGGCCACCTGGTGTGCCGCTGCTTGCTGATCGAACTGGGCCTACAAGTACAATGCAAAGGACACATATGTTCGTCTCATTATCAGAATGCAAAGGAAACGTAATATGTAGAAATTGAGTAACGATAAATATTTCAGAAATAATCTCAAGTATGTCCACTTGGACCTGTGTCGTAGAAGGCCGTGGGAGTATCGGAGGGCTACTGCTCGTGCTCCTAGCCTGGAGGGCCGCGAGAGTGGGAGTACTGGCCATGTCTACCATGCTGTCGACAATATAGTACCGACCATGCTTCTTTCCTTACTCAACCCTCATGATCACCTCTCCATCAAGCGGCGCACGGCTCGGATCCCAATCTGGCCCATGGATCTGCCTTCCCATCTCCGTATACGAATTGATGCAGCTGTTGGCACTTCTTACGATCCAATATCAGAATTAGAGAATCCCGGTACTGGATGCAAGAAGTGTTCAGTGGTTTTCCTTATGGCTAGTAAAATATGTGAATATTCTGCAAGCGCACAGAATCACCGCTGTAGCACTTCACCTGGGAGTATCCCGAGGTATCGTAATCTATATTTCCGCAGGGAAGCTTTGGCAAGACTACTAGTGAACAGATATTCGAGAATATCAGAGAAGGGTACACGACTAAACAAGACAGGGGATAAACGGTATTGGATAGGAGTGGATAAACCGTGACACACACAGCTCAAGGGGGCTTGGATAGATGAGAGAAGATATAGATAGCCCTTGAATTTGGGTTACTGCTGTTNNNACATGTCCAAGATAGTGAAATGGGAGTTGGTACTGAACTAGACTAAAGTAGATGCAACTATATAAGACAGAAGTAGAGCAAAGTAGATAACTATATTGATAACTCAAATGTCAAGAAAAGATAAAGTAAAAGATACAAGAGCTATTACCAGAGCTTCTGAAGACGACTCCGGAACCTCCGAGGCACAGCTCGACTCGACTCTAACTCCCAACTAAACTATCCTAACTCTACTAAAGAGAAAAGTGGAAATGGAGCTCTTGGCTTGTGGTGTGTGTTACAAGTGAGCAGCCTACCCTCTATTTATAGCTTGGACAAGGCGGTTTGGGGTTTGAGTAACCGCCACGGGCCCCTAGGACGGTTGGAGGTCGGTTCGGCCGAATGCACCGGCTTCGGCCGAACGGATCAGTTCGGCCGAAGGCCGTTGGATGCACCGCCTCTTCTCCTGTGGCTCAGATGCGCTCCTGGGGTCGGTTTGCCTGCTGGGGTCGGTTCGGCCGAAGGCCCTGGTTCGGGCCGAACCAAGCCTGGCCCAAGGCCGGCCCCCCTGGCACCGCCTCTGCTGCTTGGATCTCCTGGGCTGCTTCCTTGGTACTTGGTTACGTTCTGTTCTGGCCCGAGATGACTTGGCATGGCCCGGGATGAGTTGGCGGGCGTCCTATGTGGCTTGCACAGTCATTGGATGACGTGGACTGCTCCCGCCGGCCCTCCCCTTCAGAAAGCCAAGTGATTCGAGATCTACTTCTGGCAATTGTTCTTTGTAAAGATGAGAGGGCTAAAGCATGCCTCTTGAGCTGGTTTAGCAACCATCTTTCCTGATTGGACAGCTGCCTTGCATCTTGCGCAATTTCAAGCTGATTGAGTCTAAGTACATGGAATGTTGCATAGTCTCTCATTTTATCCCGAGTATTGGTGGTCGAAATTGGGCTGTAACGACCGCCAATAGCAGCCATGGATGGAGGGGTCGGTGTACGCCTCGGGCGGGTCATGGGGGTTGTAGGTGGCCTCGAACGACGTGGCCTTGCCATTGTGCGACAAGGCCCATCCCATGAACTCGTTGCACTCGGTGCCTCCGTGTGAGTCAGACTGTGAACAAAGAGCAAGTTGATTACAAATTATGCAGAATTGAATGTTACAACAAACAAATGAATCTCGCTTCATACCCATCGTGCCCTGTATTGCTCGTTGGTCAGGTTGCCTTGATGGTGGCTCGAATATCGCATCTGCAACCACTTGTTAGCCACCTTGATCGTGCTTATGAATCCACGCCGGCGTGAACCACTTGTCGACTATGCGTTAGTTATCAAGTGAACGACATGTTAGAATATCATATTATGGGATGATCTTAAGTTAAGGACAAATCCAACTTTACCTCCAAATATTGCTCTCAGATCAGCTTATAGGTTCTTGCTTCCACTTTTGTGATCTTCATCCCTAACTTGTTAGCGTCGTAGTTTACGACGCATTGAATTTGTGCCTCATAGTGCATGTCCAACACCAACTTCTTGCATATCGTCTCCATGTGCGTGTCCGCATGCTTTTCTTCTCCATCCAGCAACTTGTAGAAATCCTGCACATAAACATGGTGATCTCCAGTCAATAATGCAAAAATGTGCAATGAATACGAGGTATTGAACAGTGTAGTGCAAGAAAGACTTAACCAAAGTTCGGCCTTGACACGATCCGCCTTACTATTATAGATCCTGTGGACCGAATCTTCAAGATTGGGGGCACGGTGGTAGTGCGCCCCATGTCCAGGCAGGCTCGTACGTGTCCGCACTTATCCTGACCATGCATGGGAAGTGCTCCCTGCACAAAAGACCCAGGATGCCGTTGATGATGCGCTTGTGACCACTAGGTTCGACGGTTTGCCAACTTCTGCCAAAAGTGAAAAAGATAGAAATATTAGTTTGTATTACAATTTTCAAATGAAAAGATATTGACAATGCACAAAATTACATACTTTTTGCCCACAGGTTTAATCATCCGGCGTTGAGCTGCAGGTATTGGCCTCATCGAGAGTCGCGAGGGACCTCGCTGCCAAATGGTCACACCACTAGACCCTCCTGACGTGTCCCCCTCCGCCTCCCCCTCCGCGTCCAGGTCCTCCTCCTCCTCCTCCTCCTCCTCCTCCTTTGCCACAAAGTCCTCGTCCTCCTCCTTCTCTTGCTGCTCCTCCACCACCACCTCCACCTCCTCCCGCCGCCGCACTCGACCCTTGCCTTTACCCTTCTTGGGGACACCCTTCCCTCGACCCTTTCCTGGACCCTTGACTGGCGAAGGTACATCGGGCGCACGAATACTCTTCTATACATCGACGAGCACGTACGGGCAAGTCCGCCGCCCACCATCTTTGTTCTACCACCTGAAATTAAAACCAATAAATCAGTTAGTACAGAGAAATACATAAAGAATATAATTAAAAAATAACATATATGATAGTGCACAAGAGAAATATTACATAAACATGATATTGGCGCATACATATATTAAAAATAAACATCTTGATCGGGATTGTCAGGATCATGAGTCTCATCGTCACTATCCTGCATGTCTAGATAATGAGGTGCTTCATCCGATGAAGAAATGTCTTCATCAACCCCTAATTGGATTTTCTCAAGTAATTCTAAGTCCTTGTCATTACGAACATCATCTCCCTCGTCCTCATCATCACCACTTTCACCATCTTCTATTTCTATTCCGACAGCTTCGGTTAAGTCTATCACAAAATCCCCTGGTAGCCCATTTTCTTGGAAGAACTCTCCGTCGTATGTATTTGGGTCTATGTTGTAATCTTTATTGTTTGGACAGGTAGTCTTCTGTGTGGCGATACCTTGTACACCACGTCCCAACCCTTGAGACGATCGTCAGTTTTGCACGGGTATGAGAGATAATACACTTGCGTGGCTTGTTGAGCCATAAAATAGACATCGTCTCCAGCATACACTGATGACTGTGAAATTTCGACTAGTCCAATATCAAGGTTATCTCGTTTTTCGTTAGGATCGAACCAATATCGACACTTGAATACGACGAGATTAAGATGTTTGTCACCATAAAACGTGAGTTCATATATCTCTTCAATTATTCCATAATAGTTAGTGTCATCATTGTCTTTCGTACAAACTCCGGTGTTTGTGGTTCTTCGGTTGGGCTGACACAACTTGTGTCTTTTTGTGTGAAAACGGTACCCATTCACGTCATAGCCACCGTATAACATGACCCTATAGTCACAACCAACCGAAACCTGTCTCAACTCTGGATCCATAGACCCATCGTTTTGGCCCTGCAAGTACAAGCAAGACCTTTCGTTATATTATTCGCGAGTACGAGGAACTTGTATTGTCCAAGAAAAAGTACTCTTCCATACCTTATTTTTGAACCAAGAAATGAAATCGGGGCTTCCACCTCCCGCACCCCTATCAAGAAGTGTTGACGCAAAATATGCAGTTCGCGCCAAGCACACAGCAAGCCGAATTAGCTAGCTTCAACACGTGGCCCGCGCGTACGAATCCGAAAGCGTGCCAGTATCAGTACTATATATAATTGAGATGAGATGCGAGAGAGACTAGACAGCATATAAAGGTTAAAGGTGGAGATGTGCATGCAATGTAAGGCACCCCGGGCGCCCTACATACTGTACACAACATTATTATTATATTGTCTGTGTGGTACCAGTGTAGTATCACTCTCGTACCCTATGCTCCATCATGGTTTCCTTCCGTCCTTCCTATCTTATCAGGTGAGCTCGATGCCAGAGTTCAACGTACAGCTAGCTAGGTAGCTACTACATATACGTGTGTTGATCAATCTTGTCAGCACCGTCTCGTCTCGTCGTTGTCGTAGCTTTGTTGTTAACCACCATCCATCCTGAGAGTCTAATTTTTACGTACCCAAGTACACACACATATATGCCGATCATCAACTTTATGTATTAATTCATCGTTATATAACCTGGGCTGTATTAATTTTCTGTTTCACGATCGGGCGTCTCATTCATATGTACAGCTAGCTAGTCCTGTAGTGCGTGATGGATATTATTAGATTAAAAGCCAAACAAAGAAAGGAACAGTGTAGCTAGCTAGCAGAGATGAAACGAGACGAGACGACACACATTCAGATCGATCACATGCATATGCATGACGACGGTATGTAGTAGTAGTACAAGGATAAGTTGCACAGAAATGGTATGCATTGAACGGTGTGCTTTCCATCGCGGGCCTGCGGGGTGCGCGCTGAGGGGCCGGGGTCAGGTTCAGGAATAATTCAGAGCGAGCGAGCTGACGATGATTATTATTATTTGATCCATGAGAGATATGGCTGCTGCTGCTGCTGCATGCCCTGGAACGAACGCTGGCTTATTTTTATTTTGTAGGGACGCGCGCGCGAGATGGAGCAGTCCGTGAACCCTAGCCTTTTGTTGGCTTCCCCGGCCAGGGCACATGACGACGACGCCGAGGCTAAAGCAGCACAGCAGCCGGGTCATGATTTGCATGCAGCTAGCAGTGATGATGTACTCCCTGACTATCGTTCGGTAGTCGTTTAGTACAATAATTAAAGTACAAATTTGACTCTTTTTATAAAAATATTTCTTGAAAAGATATATATATATATATATATATATATATAT